>CAUYWK010000082.1:195000-325000 GCA_963576725.1 Azorinus chamasolen | reverse complement strand
CATGAATATTTATGTAAGAATAATGACGTCATGAATATTTATGTAAGATATAATGACGTCATGAATATTGATTACATATTAACACATGACTTTTTTCCAAAGCAGAAACTCTAGAATCACGACCTAATTATTCCATAAGCAAACATATCAGACCCTGATCAAACGGAACCTATAACAGCCGTCTGGTCTCGATCTTCTCTGTTTTCAGAGGCGAAGAAAGGCGTAATTATAGAGTAAAGTTTTAACCATATCCAAGTGTATCACATTGATGTTTTTTTAAAAATTGATTATACGTAAATAGGATGTATAGTTACAGGGTAAATTGCGATATACTGCGAGAGAAGTTGCGTGTTTGTGTATGAGTGAGAAAGTGTGTGGTTGGGTGGATGAGAGGGGGCGAGGGTGGACTGAGCGATGAATGGTATTATGACCAATATGACATTAGTGAATTGTATTGCAACAAGGCACTTATGTACACGTTGAAAATAATAAAATATATTTGTCTGTCTGTGTCTGTCTGTCTGTCTGTCTGTGTCTGTCTGTCTGTCTGTTTGTTTCTGTATGTCTGTCTGTCCGTGTGTTCTGTTTAATAAATATGTCGGAAATAAAATAATGACATCATGACTACGTACTCGCTGCTCTTTTATAACGGCTTATACAGGGTGTCCCAAAATAACGGAACTGAGATTACGATATGCACGTTATCCCATTTCTGCCAATATTGCTTACTTAATTTAAATGTATGTACATGCAGCTTAGTAGAGAAAACATTTTTCCATATAATGTCTAAATTTTGTCTTAACATATTGATTTGTTTTTAATATATAATCATTTAAACGAAAACATCCAAAACTCTGTTTTAACTTGATATATGTATGGAGTAGCCGAACGATAATATTTGCTTTGCAGTGACATTAAATCATAAATGCATGTTATTATGTCTCCCCAAGTATACTGGGGATACTTATTGTTTTGTGCCTGGCATCCGTCCGTCCGTCCGTCCATCTGTCCACCGTCTGTCCGCTGACACGGATTGATTGTTATATGACACTGAGAACAAAAGATTAATCTTTTTCGTGTTATGTGACTAAATTTTCATTTTATGTGAATTGTCACATAACACTCAATCCGTGATTGTCCGATTTTAATTTGTCCGTGCGGTTTCTCCAAAAGCTTAAGACAGAATTTCGTGAAACTTCATAGAATTGATCAGCACCATGTCTACGGCTGCATAACTTATTCCTGTTCCGGTTTGATGATTTTCTGCAGAGTTATGGGATTTTTAAAGGGGAATATTTGTCAGAGCGGTTTGTTCAAAACTTTTTTCAGATTCTCCTGAAACTTCATAAGATTGATCAGCACTATGCCTAGTTGTGCTTATCTTATTAAATGATACATCACATTTGAATAAGACAATAGATTACGTTATAGATTACCTTATACAGTAACACCTCTCTATAACGACCAGTAAAACCTCTCTATAACGACCAGTAAAACATCTCTATGACGACCAGTAAAACCTCTCTATAACGACCAGTAAAACCTCTCTATGACGACAAGTAAAACCTCTCTATAACGACCAGTAAAACCTCTCTATAACGACCAGTAAAACCTCTCTATAACGACCAGTAAAACCTCTCTATAACGACCAGTAAAACCTCTCTATGACGACAAGTAAAACCTCTCTATAACGACCAGTAAAACCTCTCTATGACGACAAGTAAAACCTCTCTATAACGACTAGTAAAACCTCTCTATAACAACCCACTAAATTGTGTGAAATAATCGGAATAAGGGCAGGTCGTTGCTTAAAGCAAGGTGAAAGTAAAACAGAACGCTCCTATAGGAGCGTTATGTTTTACTTTCACCTTGCTTTAAGCTGCCACCTGCCTTTAACACAAAATACTTGATGTAGTTTAGTGGTCGTTATAGAGAGGTTTTACTGGTCGTTATAATCGACCAGATCAGGCCAGTAGATCCAGACTAAACGGTTGCTACAGGAAATGTTTAGTATTGGAGAACTGGGATCGTTTTCGGCTGGTCACTTCTTATGCAGAGTGAAAGTCGCACAGACTGTTCCCTCACGATAAGTCTGCATTATTTCACCTTTCAGTGACCCTTTCCTTGTATAATGTTCTTGTTTCCAAATTTCAATACCTACTGCATTATAATGGACAAAATAGTTAAAATGAAATACGGAAGGTGAGCATTGTATCCAAATTAGAAAGTAAAGAAAACGTGTTTGTATGAAGAAAAAAGGTTAAGATGTCCCATATACTATTTTGAACGTCCGATTTAGAGACAACTGGCGGCCACTAATGCGACACACAATAGAGGGTCACAATAGAGGGTTCTATGGCCATACATTTAGCCTTGCTAGCTACGCGTTACTCAACTTCAGTCAGTTGTCTGTAATTTTCATATGCAGCTGTTGCCCTTCGGATAGTTTGCCGCAAAACAGACCTGTTTGGTGCCTTGACTTCCCAATCGGCAACCATGATGTTGCATTTCTGGAATGAACGCTCCAGGGTGACTCTGAAGCGGAACTTATGTCTCCCTAATGATTGACTACCCTCTAATAGCACACTGTAGAAGATTTGCTTAGGTAGCCTATCATCCGACCTGCGCACGTGGTGTCCAGACGATCTTAACTGGGAAAGTGTTGCAGTGCATCCATACTGGATAACTTTATTTGCTACCTTCTTGTACGAACATGTGCTGTGTATCTACGGATCATTTTAATGGTACCAGGCATACACAGCCTTAACCTATTCCCTCATTTTGACACCTTTTGGCGCCTTTGTAAAGGTCACTTATTGAAACCATACGAGCAAAATTAATGCTCTATTTGTCACACTTCTACAAATTTCCCTTTTTAATAGTAAAATTTAATGCTACTTTTTCAGTAAATTAATTCAAAGAGGTTGTATCTAGAAATAAGCCTATAAGGGAATTGGTTAAATAATAAATATCCAGGACATACATGTAACACAACAAGATTAAGGTAGACAATCGGTACTGTGGAATGATTGTTTTATGACCAGTTATTTCCCTTTGAATTTAATACTGTACTGTCAATAGTTTTGTAAGAATTAATGACATCATGAATATTAAATCGATGACATTTTATAATGGCATGCCAAGACAGGTTTGATTTAGGTTTTTATCGGGTTTTACGTCGTTTTAACAGTATTTCAATCATATCACGACGGCCAGCTAATGAAAGGTGGAGGAAGACCCCAGAGGTCTATCAAGACAGGACTTTTTTGCCATAGCAAAAACTGTAAAACCAGGTCTATACTATTACTTGCAAACAATGTAGATCCAGATCGGAGGCCTGCTAGAGGACAAATTTTCAAGTGTTGCGTGCTTAACTCTGCAAGTCATCTCTATCAGTTAAGATGGTTAGTATTACAATCGCAGAGTTTAACCAATTTAACCCATTCCCAGTTCTATGTTTATTTAAAATTCCAATACCTATTGAATATTCATGGACAAAATAGTTACAATGAAATATGGAAGACGGAACACTGTAGATGTTTTAGAAAGTAAGGAAACGGATATTACATATTCTATTAGCAAATAGAGCTGGCCCTTTATAATGAACGATGAACACATGGTTTTAGCTCCAACAGAAACTGTAGAATCAGATCTATATTAAGAGCAGACCCAGATCAGATGGCTCCCATATGAGCCGTCTGATCTTGGTCTACCCTGTTTGCAAATGCGTGAAACCGCGTTTATATAAAGGAAAAGGTTATCAATGCCCCGCATGCAAGTCTGTTCGCATCTTTGCCTACAGGGAAGATCCAGATCAGACATATCCTGTAGTAGTCGGGTCTTATCAGGTCTGTTCCGTTTGGTCATGAAACAGACACTACAGTTTCTACTACTACCTAAATAGCCCTGAATACATATTCCATAATAACAAAAAACAGCTAATAAATATTCATGAAGCCATTATTTCTTACACGGACATCACACTGAGAAAGGGTTAAACCGTTACCTCTTAGTCAGTGCCATCGAAATACAGAAGAACCTGTCTTAAGTGGCAATTCGTTTATTGAACATATGAGTCTTTAAAAGCAGGTGGTTGCTTAATACAGGGCAAATGTAATGCCGAAAGCTCCTATAGAGCTTCCTGCATTACGTTTGACATGTATAAGCTACCACCTGCTTTATAGTCCAATACTTGACCTCTCTTTTATTGCCGTTCAAGACGGGTTCTACTGTCTGTAGGCCATTTTGAAATCAATCGTTTTGATCCAGAAGTGCTTCTGAAAGAGAATTATCTCGAGCATGAAACACATGGCCTTTATACTGCTGAAAATGTCCAAACACATCTGCTCAAAGTACATGTAAAGTCCATGATGTAATTACTATGTCTAACCTGGATGGTCATTGAGTAAGGGGTTAACGTTTTTAGGCGAATGACGTCATACACCGGAACCCTCCTTAACCGAACTGTGATGAATCAATGTACGTGGTATATCCATTTACCTCATAAGAAATCGTGATATCATGAATATAAATCAGCTGAATTTAGCATACACTGTAGTATCATATTCATAATATACCCTGATCAAACAGATTAGACCCAGATCAGACAGCTCCTACAGAAACCATCTCATCTGGGTCTTCTCTGTTTGCAAAGACGTTAAAGGGGGTATATATAAGGTAAATTATAAATATCTGGATTGAAAATGTTTGCTTCCGGGAGCTACTGGATCCGTCTCATCCTACAGGAGTTGTCTGGTGTCTTGGTCTACCCCGTTTGTAAAGGCATGAACATAATTTCAACCAGGAAAATGGTTAAAGATCACTGCTCAATCCTTTCCATGTACTATATCTATTCCAATTTTCAATACGAAAAGAATATTTATGGTCAAAAACTTGATATAGGCCATGAGCCAGAGACCCAAAATTTGGCCATCGGTACCATCTTTGGGGAATAATGCTATCAATGTTTTTTGGTAAGATATAAGTGTCTAGAATCAGAAAATATGTGATAGCAGTAAATCAGTGGTAGCTTTTTGTATTTTTTTCACCAATTTTAACCCTATTGTAAAAATAGTGTTTTCTAAATCTAGCATTAAAGAAAAGACCTCATTAAATTTCAAACTGATGCCTCTCTCTTGTTACACCCTGTATCTACTTGAAAATTGAAAGGCTTGTAGCTGTAGTTACACACATTTCATTTATGTTTTTATTTTTCACAAAAAGTGGTTTATATTATGTAAATTCTTGCTCATATGTACATGGAATTGTGTTTACATTCATATGTATTTTGCGGAAGTAAAAATTCTCCGGAGTTTTGCATACCTTCATCATCTTTATAACTAGGCTCATAAAACTTCATGTGTATATTCACAGTAATGATGGCAATGAATTGACTTCAGGCTAGAACCCTTACATCTAGCATCTCTTAATGCAAATTGTCAGAGTTATGTCCCTTTTAAAACTTCCATACACTCAAATTGTGCCAAAACTGAAATATCTTAAGAGTTAGCCCCATGAAAGTTCACCAGCATTTCACTATCATTATATCAACGACAAAATTAACGATGAGAACCCTTTGAGCCAGAACCCAGACATTGTTTAGGCTAAATTATGTCCCTTTATGAAACTTGTCCCTTTATAAAACTTGTCCCTTTATGAAACTTGTATGTAGCAGGTAAACTAAAAATATAAGATCAACCACTTAGAGCTAGCTTATTCATGATATACGCTTTAATATATATTTATTATTTATCATAAGCATTACAACTTGATCTATAGGAAATGGATCCACTCCCCTCCTTCCTTGTGATGATATTGTCTCGAATCAAGTATACATTTTAGTGAGAGAAAAACAAACCAAAGTCCCGTAATTTTGCTTACTACACAATTCCCCATCTTCACATCAAGTTGTTTATCTGTGAAAGTTTCATGCATATATATGCTTTATAGTGAAGAAGTTGCCAAGACCTGTAACTCTGGATAAAATTATCAGAACAAACATTTCCTTCTTAATGGTAATTTTCATATCAAGGTTGCCAATTTGTGAAGGTTTGAAGCAAATCCCCCATTCGTGTATGAGGAGATGGAAACATAAACGTTGCGAGACATACCAGGTATATAGGAGCATAAAATGGTGATTACCATATCAAGCATGCTTATACAGACATTCTGTTTTCACTTCAAGGTAATTTGGAGTAAAACGTATTTTGTCTGACCATCCGTTAGTTTGTCCATTGGTCAAGTTAAGGCCAGCATTTCAGTTACCTCAGTCGGTACAGCGTTCGCTTTCTGGCAGGACGTTGTGAGTTTGATCGCTGGTCGGGTCATACTAAAGACTTTCAAAATGGTACTAAGGTGGACTGGTTGGCCCGATGTCAGGTAAATGTTACTGGATATGGGTTTCAGTTTTCATTTCTATACACTATACACGTTAAAGAATCAATGAAATCAGAGTTGCTCCATCCAATACTGTCTCTAATGCATCTATTAGCACATGATGGCAAAGGTCAAGGACTTAATAATCTTTCATCGGGTACTGGTGATACATTTGGGCAGCAAAGACAGAGTAGTGAAAATATATTAAAACATTGAGTTATCAGCAAGTAATGCAGAGTTTAAAAGGGATATGACCCCTCTATATTGCAGCACACTACATGCTTGGTGGTCGACCCCTTTACAGTTGGTCATTATGCTTTCCTCTTTGCTTGTGCGACGACGGAAAAGGCTTAATGCTCTATGAAGATTCCCTCTTAAACCCGTTTACGGAGAGAGGAAATTAGATATTTGTATTTTGCCAGTTCTGTCGTACCCCAAATGACTTCTCCACAGCTGCTCTGACCTGAATAGTCATCGAGTACATGTCTACGATGTCAAGTTTATTCTTTTTCAAACAAAACAGTTGTGCATGTTTAATATCCACTAGTAATTGTATCTTCTTGCGATTTATCTTTTATTAAATGTCGGTGTAGAAGTGTTTCAAATAGTTTTCCCGTACTTTTAAATTATGACGTCATTTACATGATGACGTCGCTTGTTTACCTCTAACGTTTATTTTCAAATCATTTTCATTTTGGCAGACATTGTTATGCATGTTGTGGAGTTGTCTGGAGGGGGAATTTTATTTACATTTTGACTTTGGTGAAAGTGGGATAAGGACGAGGTTGGGTACCCGTAAACCAGGTTTAAGTCCCCCAGTAGCCCTTTTTTTTTACTGCTGGCCGTTCCAAGGCGGCACACCTGCTTTCAGCCTACGGTCAATTTTGTTGTTTAATATGCTTAATGTTTAATGTGTTTCGTCTTGATATGCGTCCTGTTATGTTTTGTCTTGTGGCTTTACCGTTTCTTGTTAGATGGTGTTTGGTGCGGTGTCATTTCGTGTGTGGCTCTCCCTGTTTGACTATTTTTCCATAATTAGTCAGGTGTGTTCTGGTTAAAAGAAGCTTCAGAATGATGCATAACACGACATTCGTTTGGATTCATAAAATGTGATATTTAGTATGGATTGTTCAAAAGCAACAAACAATGACAAAACATGAGAGGGAACCTCCAAAACAAAGTTTAACAATCTGTTATCCATTTTGAAACATAATTGTTATAAAGGAATTCATGATATGCTAAACATAAGCAACAATAACACATCAGTAAAATTACAAAAATGAGTCATACAGGAAACACCACATACAGAACAAACAGTCGCCCGAACAGCAACACAAGGAAACAGCAAATGTACATAATTATAAAAAACATCAAGAGACGCACAAAGACAAAACAAACATACAATAGGGGGAAGATGGAAGTACCGCCTTGGAACGGTCAGTGACAAAAGTCACTGGGGGGGGGGGTTAAACCGGTTTATGGGCGCCCAACCTCACACTTGTTTCATCCCCACCCTAAAAGACAAACAGTGTAAATAAATTTGCAGAAGAAATTGACTAGTGTAAACAATGTCAAAGTACATGCTTATAATCGTGCTGCAATAGTAGATAGAATAAAGTTTGCTCCAAACAGAAATTAATTATCAATGTGGTATAACATCTTTGGCCATGGAAGATTATATACATTATGTTTGAATTTTAAAGGGAAAAGCAATCAAGAACTGTGGTGATAACATCGACGTAGAGAATCTGGTCATCAGGTGCTAAGCATAACGATTAAACAGATTTCTAAGTAAATAGAGTCAACCATTGCATTGGCAATAGAAAGATACAGCAAACACTTTTAATAACACAAAGAAGGTCTCAGCACTTAAGTACTAACTGGATGAAGTAGATGAGCGTCTGACCATACAACTGAAGTAGTAAATCAACTTATATAAGCTGGTCAGAGAACACAGAATACTTCGTAATGTATTTGGCTTTTCCTGCTGATACATACACCAGCGTCCCACTATATTAGAGATGCGGGACTGGAGCAATGACTCCATGACATCGGGAAGATTACCATCACTATTAAAGTATAAGTTCATGTGTAACTTGCATTGGCAAGCCCTTAATTATAATTGTAAGACAAGCACAGTGGGATTCCCAACCAGGAAAGAAAACCCCCAAGCAAAGTCCTTAAATTGGTTAGAAATAGGAGATCTGCTTCAAATTGTTACATGAAGTGCAGCCATTTGTCTGTCTACTACATTCACCATACATTTGTAGGTCATGCCAGACGCGACCTTTGCTGTGCGATGATGGAGTGCAATCTTCAACAACTTTGCAGCGAATACTTTGCATAGCGCTCGTAAAAATACAAACGACCAGGCTGTAATTCAGAATCCAAATTTTCCAAATTATTATAGCTTAGGCAATGTTATTTGTGCATTGGTCAGGCAACCAACTTTGGAACATTATTGAATTATTAGGATGTCTGTTTTTAAACTTGTGAATGCCTATAATGACTTTCTACACTTATGTCAGTAGCCGGTGAGAATACATGTATTTTTGAGTAGGGCTATTGTTTGTTATGTATATTTGCTTTACGTCAGTTTTATCATTCATTTGCCATATAGGGCAATCAATGATCCAACAGGAAAGATTGGATGAGAGCAGAAGAACGCTCTTGTTCTCTGGATCTTCAACATCCCCGGTGAGAATTACTATTAGCAGATCGATACATTATCCTATCACCAGCTAGTTAACATATCTTAGAGCTACCCTCATATGCCAAATGTAAAGCAAATGTGAAACTTGAATCATATCAAAACCTTTGTAATAACCTTTGGGGCAATCCCTTTAACCTCAGTCTAATGGGAATTATGTTGAAGAAGACTTTGCAGAACAATGATATGGTAATATTTTTCAGTGAAAATTTTTTCAGAGAAAGGACACTGAGGATTTTTGATCACTTTTTAACTCAACTGCCTCTTGTTCTAATTTTAAACATGTCATTCAGATGTGCCATTCACATGCCTACATATTAAAATCCCGATCATAAATGCAAAAATGTAATTGATCTGTCTTGTGTTGTAACCGTATTGGATACCTCCGTGCGACAATGAAATCACTAAAAGCATGTATGTTAGATTGACACGGATGTCCATCAAGAATGACCCATAGTTCATCTAGGAATATGTAATTGTGTACGAACCAATACGGACACCCCGCAACATCCCATCTCACAAGCTACTAATTTACTTTTGGATAAAGTGGAAACTGGACCGATAAATAAATAATGATCAGGTTCAAATGAAACTAGAATTGTTTTTATACAAAAACTTATGCCCCCACCCCCGCGCGGACAAAGTTTCCCATATACAATTTTCAAAGTCCTAGAACTCTTTAGAAAATCATCGAACCGGATCAGGAATAATATAAGCACAACTAGGCATAGTGCTGATCAATCCTATTAAGTTTCATGAAAATCCGACATGTCTTGGAGAAACCGCGAGGACAAAAAATCAATGTAAAACAAGATGTGTTTGTGAAACACTATGCCCCCGACCTTTGACCCTGAAGGATGACCTTGACCTACCTTTGACCCATGGACCAGGGAGTTGAACGCGACACATCGTCTTTGTGTGGTGAACATTTGTGCCAGGTTATTTTGAAATCCATTCACAGATTAAAAAAAAGTTATAGAAGGGACACGAAATTTGGGATGGACGGATGGAAGGACGGATGGACAGACGGAAGGACGGACAATGCGATTACTGTATGCCCGCCGTTGGGGGGGGGGGCATAAAAATCAAAGTCCCATAACTCTGCAGAAAATCATCGAACCGGAACAGGAATAAGATAAACACAACTAGGCATATTGCTGATCAATCCTATGAAATTTCATGAAAATCTGATCAAAGGTTTGGAGAAACCGCACAGATAAATTAAAATCGGACAGACGAGCGGATGGACGGAGGGGGGGGGGGCAGCAGACATACGGATGGACAGACAGACGGACACCGCACACAAAAAATATGTCTCCCCAGTTTACTGGCATAACTAGCAGATACATTGGTTACTAAAATAATAAGATTATTTTATTATCAAGTTTTAAGCTTGTAGATATGGAAACTTGCGTCTATAAATGGACAGACAGGCAGACAAATGAATAGACGGATAGATAGAGGGACGGATATATGGGGTGGACAGATGGAAGGACTTTCAGACTGACAACCTGATTCAGGTATACAATCATAATTTCGTTGTTTGAGCATGATATACCAAATGTTGTAAATCTGAAATCCTTAGCTTTACTTTTCAATGATAATTTGGTCTCGAAATGCGGAGATTGTATAGCATAATATAAAACGCAATAACACATTGAAAGCTACCATCGATGCAATGCTATCACATATTTTCTAACTCTATAGATGTATATGTTGTAAAAAATCACAATGAGAATTATTCCCCTGAGATGGTACCGACCAACCCTACTGGCTCATCGACTAATAAGGAAATGTGGGAGGTGGAACATTGTTACTTTGATAGTGTTTCTAGAGTGTTTTTAGTTTCTAGAATAATTACAATCAAAGTACGTAAGCAAACAGAGTAGGCCCTGATCAAACGGCTCCTATGGAGGTCGTATGATCTCGTTCTATTCTGCCTGCAAATGCGTGATAATTGGCGTTTATATGAGGGAAAGGGTAAATGCAAAGTAGAAATCTCGTGTTTTATTAACCATTCAGTTGAGGTATTCAATTTAAATTCTCATCATGCCGAACAATAACTAACTGCCCAAACTCTGATGCACAGATCTGCAAAGATGCTGCCCGTCTTCTGATTCGTTCAACATTTTGGGACGGTATTGAGCGGATGTTCAGCAGCTTGAATATGGATGATACGCCGAGTTTCTCGGCGTGTGATCTGGATCCAAACTCTTTACAGATGTCAGGAAAGATGCAATGGGTATGAGAAAAGTTGAGACTCAGAATTAAATATCTACTGATTTGTCGTGATAGAAACGATTTACTGCACAGTTTCCAATGTTTCCTTTTTCATATATTCTTTGTAACACTATACTATCATACGGTATGCTTAAGAGAGATTAACGTACATGTACGTATTTCATTAACAAATGATCTCATAACAAGTTATGTTCAATTTTGTCAAACATTTTATTGACGTGAAAAGACGTAGCCCATTTTGGTGTAATTTTATACATACAGTTAGGATCAGAGCTGTTACTAATTCTCTTCAAACATTGCACAGCAAAACATATAAATACTGGCAAGGAAAACAATCAATTACTATTCATACAGTACATGTATATATTAAGAAAAGGTTGGCGTGGTCTGTATAGGGGAGTGTTTGAACTCTTGCCCTGTTGAATATTCGTGTTTACAAGAAGTAATAGTATCACAAATACTTATTAGCTGGATTGTTACAATGGCACTGAAGCAATTGCACTTTTGATATTGGTAGGAACTGTAGAGTTGGTTCTTTGATTCCTTAAGCAAACAGAGAAGAACATGATCAGACGGCTCCTGACCGTCTGATCTGGATCTACTCTGTTTACAAAGCCGTTTATGAAGAAAATGTTTAGTAATAAAGAGCTCTGTTTGACTGTCTCGGGTAATTCTTCGATTGTCTTTGCTAATAACCAGAACCAAGATCATATGTAGTGAGTTACTCAGTGTCTCATCCGGATACCATCTGTATTTTTCTTGCTTTTTAAACGTGTTTTTGAAACGAAATGGAACTAAACGATGAATATTGGATCAGGCAATAAGTTTTGCAAACAAGAACGTGACATTGCGCTGTACATGTAAGCAAACATTTTTTTAAAACAATTGTTCCAACAAACAGTGAAGACCCTTATCTGGGGGTTCATTGGGGAGGCATTTGATCTGAGACTATACTGTTTACATGTTGGGATCACGGGTGTTAAGTAGCATTCAAATAGGTAAAACCTCGATAATTCGAAATATAAGTGTAGAAGAATTTAGATAATTTAGGCAGATTGCTGTTTTACGTAGGGTAACGGTCATGCAGAAAGCTCCTCTGGGATGCAAAGTGGAACTCGTGTAGAAAGCTCATCCTGCTTTAAGCTGAAACCTGTGTGATCAACAATGATACGTATTTAAGTGTTCGTTAAATGGAGAAGTCCCCTACTTCATTTTCAGTGTTGTTATGAACAAACTTAATAAAACCGAGTCTGTATGTTTCTCTTTTCGCCTTGCTACATTCGCCTTGCTACATTTGGTTTTGATGGATCTCCTACTTTCATATTTTTATTGTATGTATAAAAACATTATGTATACTCCTAGAACACCCCTCTCCACCAATGTGTATAGCTTAATAACTCAATCTGGGATTATTCGTATTACTTAAAAATAGACTGACATAATAGCAATTGATGTAGACCCCGAGCAAAACGTTCCTTCAACAGCCGTTTGATCTGGACCTGCACTATTTGCCTGTCTTTGTTTGTAATTCGTCATGACCAGTTATATACGTTGGTCAAAGAGTACCATGAATGCACCTATAGTGTTGAAACAGTTAAAAAAACATGTACAGTAAACACTTGATACTACGAAATTTTAACAATGAAAAATGTATGTCTTTGTAGGCAGGTTTCTGGATGGAGGGGTTTCTGCATGACTCTCACCCTGCCTTAAGCTTCCACCTGCGTTAAAGATCAATAATGGTACGTATTTTATTGTTCGAACAATCGAGTTTTCACTAAAATATGGTGACAAAACAAACTTGCGAAGGGATTGGCAAAGGGCACATGTATCTCCATTTCGAAACAGTTATTTCTCTTATCTGGTGAATATATGAAATAAAGGCATCATGAAAATAGAGTAGCTGTTTTAACCCTTTCCCTCATATTGACGAATTTTGGCAACTCTGTATAAGTCACTTTGTGAAACTGTTATAGATAGAGCATTTGCTCCTGTAGGAGCAAATGCTCTATCTATCACAATGGTTTCAAACTGCAACATTCTAAAGTTTTCCTTTCCTCAAGTTAATGTTTCTTTTCGGTAAATTTATTCAAAGATGTTGTATCAAAAAATAGTCTCTGAAGTAATGAGTTAAGGGCATACACAAACTGGGATTTTTGGTTGTGACATAAACAGTAGAATCAAATCCGTATAATGCCAAAAGCAAACAGAGTAGATCATGAAAAGAATGTTTCTAGGGGATCCCTCTAATCTGGGTCTACTCTGTCCCAGACGTCAATATGCGCTTCTGTCAGGGAAAGGATTAACCATTTACTCCATCAATACGCCTTTATACACATTTGCAAACAGAATAGATCCAAATCAAACGACCCATGTAGGTGCCTTTGATCCGGATCTGCTCGGTTTGCTTGAGAAATAATACATATATGATTCTACAATGTCTGCCATGTCCAAACATCCATGTGATAATGTGCATTGTAAAAAATAATTGAATTCCTATTCATAATGTCAGTATTGCTGACATGAATATTCGTGGAGTAAACGGTTAATTGTTTGCCCATGGCAATTATAGACATGAACGTATTGTAATACAGTCATCGGCTGCAAACATGCAAGGCTGTTTGTGTACAATATACCCCATTTACTTTAAGTATTTGGCCACCCAACCTCCCCGCTTCACCCAGTTGTCAATCTGAATAGTCCCAGTTGGCAATATTTTGATAAGTTTAAACCATACTGTCATGGTAACAAACAGCGAATAGTAAAGATCCTGATTAAACAGCTCCTTTAGGATCAGTTGGATCTGAGTCTGCACTGTTTGTGTATGTTTATTAGTTAGAATACTTAGGGTAAAGAGTGTATATACAGTAACTCCCGCTAATGCGACCACCTGAAAGAGGTATAACTCTGGGTGCTAGATGCAGGTGGTAATTTGGTGTAGGACACAAGCTTTCTGTATTACTTTTGCCCTGCATTAACCAACCACCTGCTATATAGACGCCCATGTTTATTCATTAAGTGGTCGCATAAGAGCGGTTCTACTGTACTTCTTAACCTGAGAAGGTGTTGTAAACGGGTATGAAGATCCAATGTGGAATTTTCGTGCCATGTGTTCAGTGTCTATTTTATGGTGCATAATCACATGATTTTTGCATGAATTTTTCTCGTCGTTCTTTTCTTCTCCGCCATTTTCTTCGCATGTTTCGCATGTGTCGTTTAAGCTCCTGTCTGGAAAGAAAGAAACAAACAAGAAACACCTATATTTAAAGGGGACGAAAGGCAACATACGACAAAAATTTATGTAAGTGTGCTTTAGTGTGCAATTATCTGCGTTTAGATTAGTTTCTTTCTAGAATCACAGATTTGAAGAAATGAACGGATGCTGTACGTGTGACGGTAGCGCCAGAATGATAACTCTTTCTCACGTTTTCTGAAGAGAACAGTTATGTATGGTTGTATAGTTATATGTATGCACGGTTTATATGATAGTTTTGGTATTTGTAGAAGATATCTAGACTCTGAAAAAACAACCTTGATTCGAATCCTAGTCGGAGTGTTTGCAATTTTTCATGTGAGGTAGCCTTCCAGCTTGCTTGCGGTAGGTCCATGGTTCTACCCGGATGTTCTTCTGTCCACGAAACAATGCAATTTTTCCGTGCACAGAAGAACCCCCGGGACCTTCCACCTGTAATCAGCTGGACGTCGTTATACATGTACGACTGAAATACTGTTAAAGCGACGAAAAACCCGACAAATACGAAACTAAACCAAAACTCCTTCAAATTGTGTTTTGATCGCCCTATATACTCTTTATTTCCTCTTATACAGAGATTACAAAATCAACAAGTAATGAACAGTACATAAAGAAAAGACATATATCCGTAAACAGCTGAACAGAATAGAACATATTTACACAATGTTATAAATAATCAACGTAGGCAAAGTAATACTAGCATACGCTTCACGGGATATTTCTAATTAATGTTTGAAGCCGTCTTGGAATTCAAACAGTAATTAGGAACATTCAGTCGTTTTTGTTCTTAGATTTATATATTTGTTTCTTGTTCATTTGATCTTCTTCTCTAACCGTCACGGAGTGGAGAAAGAACATGAAACGAAAGCTCACATATGGCAACTATTTCTATACACAGTAGTTTGACATGTGATATACTGACATTGTTTGTCAATTTATTTCTTTAAATAGATGAGCATACATTTTAATGGTTCGAGTAATACGTGGAATACAAGCGTCAACGACGCCTCCGAGAACAATGCCATGCTACCAAGCATTGTCTGCAGAGCTGATTCTGAGTTGATTAGGCACATATTAATTACATTTGTAGGTAAAAAGCCGTTCAGAAGATTATAAATATAATTTCTCTCTGCTTGAAGTTTCTGACATTCAGTAATAAGGTGTTTGCAGATATCTCTTGTGTCTATATCACAATAGCCACACGTTGTAGTCTTATATTCAACATGAGTCCACATACGGGCAATTATGTATCTGTCGCTAATTCTGATTGGGTTATCCTGTGTTTTCCAAACGTCTGCAACCTTTATATGACTATGTAAGTTGTGAAACCTGTCAAAATCTGACTGAACTGATATGCGCTCAAGCCAACGAACATTATGGTAATCAAAAACAGCTTTATTTACAATTCTTTTCCAGTTTTGGTTGTTAGGAAATATACCTGTGCTCATATAGTTGGTTAAAAACGATAAAATACTTGGATAAAATAGAGTATATGTCTGGGATGAACCCTACCTGCTTAGAAAAACTATTCGTCATAAACATGTTTAATCTAAAGCTAAATACTCTTTTACATAGTAGGTCTGTGGGCATGCAACACAATTTTTGAAGAAATGCTAGCTTCCTTTTATGTATGTCGGCTTCTGTAGGGAGCCAGCCTAACATAGATAGAGCCATATCCGTTCTAGTTCTTTGGGGAAGCTTTTGTACTGTTTTAGCGCAAAGCCGTTTAAGCGTTTCTAACATGAGTATGTCCTTATTTGATAAAGAATGCCAAAGTTCGCAGCCATACAGGACTGTTGGCAATGTAACCTTCTCAATAAGTGATTTGAGAAAAATGGGATCTGCAAACTGCCGATTATCATCAATTGCTAAAACAGCGAATAGGAAGTTACGCCCCTTTTGACAGCGTTTTTCAACCGCTAGAGAATTCGACAATGAAGCGCTGAGGTGTATACCAACATGTTTAACAGAATCTGTTTGTGGTATTATGAACGGCCCTAACTGTACGTGTTCTGGGGAGATAAATTTATGTTTCGTAAATTTCATAAGGGAACATTTATTTGCGTTAAAGCAAAATCTCCACTTTCTGGCATAAGTATTGACAATATCTAGCATATCACTTAAATGGGTCAAATTATTCGCGACTAATGTTAAGTCATCAGCTAATGTCGGGTTGCCTGTTTGCATGTTACATATACTAGACCCAAGCTTGCTGTTCTCAAGATCATTCAGCAAGGCATTAATGTAGAGGAGATAGAGCCAGCTGGAAAGGACACCTCCTTGCCTGATACCCTGTAACACCGGGAATGAACTAGCTGTCACACCATTAACAAGAACTTGACTAGAAATGTCTTTATAGCTGTCAGTTATGATTGCTAACAGTGGCCCATTTACACCAAATGACTTTAATTTGCTAAACAGTCCAGAATGCCAGACATGATCGAATGCATTTGACGCGTCTAAAAACGCTACAAAAGTATCACTTCCGAGTTCTCTATTATACAAGACTGTTTCTTGCAAATTAAATGATGCTGTTATAGACCCAAGGTGTTTCTGATATCCATTTTGCTGTGGATTGGGAAACGGTAAAGACATTAAAAAGCTGAAACTTGTCTAACCTATATTTGATAACTGTTTCAAATATTTTCCAAACAATTGGCAAAAGGGTTACTGGTCTATAGCTAGACAACTGATCTTTGGGTTTGCTATCTTTAAGAATTGGTACAATGACACCTAACTTGAAAGCGCGCGGGACGCGACCAGTTTTGAAAATTAGGTTGTAGAGAGTGTGTAAGTATTGTACAGCTATAGTACCTCCGTATTTGATATGTTCGTTAACAATACCATCATGACCAGGTGCTTTCCCTAGTTTAAGAGTTTTACACGCTTCTGTTACTTCGTTTATAGATATAACATTGTTCAAAATTGTGTCTGTGTTACTAATTCCATTGTCAGCATGGACGTCAATAAGTGACTTTTCTGTTTCAGTTTTGAATGATTCGTCGTAATGTGGATGTTTTGTCGGAATGAACAGTTTCGCATAGAAATTACGAAATGCTTCTGATATCTGGTCAGGTCTGCTGAGCTGAACATCGCCCTCTACTACCTGCGTGACTAAGTTTGAAACTCGTTTTTTCTTATGCTTGTCTATTAAGCGCCAAAATAACCTCATATCGCATTCGGCAGCGTCATTTAGAGAGTCACAAAACTGCTTATCAACAATATACTTTGCCCGATTTTGGCATCTTCTGAAATAAGAATTAGCTTCTTTATATTCCTTATATGATAAAAACTCATTACCACGAGGCTTTCCGTCACTGATCCATTTATTACGTTTCATTCTTTGTGCTTTATGAGCTACTTTGACTTCATCTGTCCAGTATGGTTTTGAGTGCTTGTTCGGTCTAGATATGGACAGCGTCTGACTGGCCGCAGAGTGAAATATTTGTATGATCTGATCAGTAATCAGATCAATATCTCTTGCAGATTGGCGTTCTGCTCTTCCAGCCATACATTGCACATTATCTAGAGATTCATGTAATTTAGACTGATATGTCAAGATTTTGTCGCCAGAACATTTGTGCCATGCTATATACGGTTTAAATACCGGTTCATACCTATCTATAGCTAAATTCAATGTAGTTATAATAGGTAAGTGATCAGATACACAACACATGTCTGTATCAATACAGAAACTGTTGCATACTAAATTTACACTGCATCTGTCTATGCATCTGTCAGACATAATCGTTTCTTTCATATAACACATTTTCACGCATTTGCAAATAGAGTAGACTCGACCAGACAGCTACTATAGGAGCCGTTTTAGCAGGGTCTGCTATGTTTACTGATACGGTTCCTTTAGTTTCAAGTATGGCTAAAATGTCACACCTTCCATATTTCATTATAAATATTCAGTAGATATTGAAAATTGAAAAAAAAAGAACAGGGAAAGAGTTAACCCATTCCTTCATATGCTAATTTAAGATCCAACCTCTTTGAATGAATCTATCAAACAGGATCATTAACTAATGAAAAGGATATATTCGAGTTTTGTAGTTTTGAAACCATGGAGCAAATGCTCTATTCATCACAATGGTTTCAAGAAGTGTTTATTACAAAGGCGTATTTATGGAGGAAAGGGTTAAGACGGGTTTTGTATTTTTTTAAATAAACAGTGTAAGACAGTCTGGATCCAAATGAAATGCAGAATTACTTGAGGTCTCATGTGGATCTAGATGGTAGTTATTCAAAGACCTATGATAAAACACAGATAAGAAACTTAGACAAATCTCACCAAGTCTCGCGGCAAATGTACCAAATCACGCAAAGTCACGTTTGCAAATATCTCTGGTTGTAAGAAACGTTAAGAAATATAAGCATATCATTGTGTAGAACAATTATTCAGCTACAATATGGTACTTTGATCGTTAAAATCGGTCCACAAACAAAAAATGTTTTGTGCAAAGACCCAACCCACCTGTCTGAATAGCAATCTACTTATTTTGATGAAAATTACCTTAGTTTGCACTTAAAAATCAAGATTTCTAAAGATTCGCATACTTTCTTCAAAATAATATAGTATACCTTATTCAAATACGCTCCTTCTTTTCTTATGTAAACTGTACCGGTCACTAAATTACGATAGTGCCCGCTGGAACATTATATAGTGCCGCTACGCTCGGTAAGTTCCGGTAGTTTCCGCGCACACGGAAACGCACGTACCGGTAAATGAATTGTATTATTTATAGTATAAATAGTAAACCTTATCCCAGAGACATATAAATACATATAGATATGGCTCTACCTATCCACATACGCTCCTTCTTTACTTTTGTTAAACGTACCGATCCTTAAATTGCAACTGTGCCCACTGGGACACTATATGGACCGCTGCGCTCGGTAATTTCCGGTGCTCGGTAATTTCCGCGCATACGGAAACGCACGTTGATGTATTACGTCATTCTAAATATATATTAGTTTAATCATATTTTATTGCTTGCTTTTATCTTGACATAATTACAATATTGCATATTCATACATCAGTATAAAGCAATAGCAAAAGGGTTGGACCACAAGTTATTACAACATTAGAAACGGTCCTTCCCATTGATAGCAGTTATTCGTATGTAAACATATAAACAATGAATGAGCTAAACAAAAAAAAAACAACATAGTACAATATTTTCAAACAGAAAGACATTACAAAGCAAAAAAATAACAAAAAAAAACTGCAAAAAAAAACCCCAACAACACACACACACAAAGAAAAAAAATGAATAAACAAATAAATGAAAAGACTAATCCGTTTTTATTCCACATTTTCACCCGCTGCGCCAAATCGGGGTCCCCCCGGAAAAAACTCGCACAACCTAATTAATTATAAACATCGACGCAGGGCAACTTAAATATTGTTTCTGAACGAGTAGATGGTGCCGTCTTGTTTGTAATTAGCCAAACCTTTTTGTATTTTTAATGTATTTTTGCACATGGAGAAAAAGACGTTCGTTTTCATCATTTGACAAAGTTGATATACCATACAATAATTTATGAGTGCTTAAAGGGTGAACACCGCGGGTATTCCGGAACAGTTCGAGTCTTTGGGTTGAAAATAGTGTGCATTTGAAAAAGAAGTGCTCTGCATCTTCCGTGTCAATGTTACATATACAAATTGCATCGTCACGTAAATGATTTATGAAGAGGTCGCTGTGTAGGTTGCTGCATTTATTTCTAAGACGCGCATGGTGGATTGAATAGAAACGATCTCCACATAGATAATATTTCGGTACATTAAAAGAAATAAACATCTTATTTATTCCAGATTTGAATGAATTCAGAGATGGACTGTGACGAATGGTTATGTCTAGATCGTTCCAAAGTTTTATTGTTGAGGGAATTGTTGAATTTGAGTATATTTCTGTTCTTCTGATAGGAATTACAAAATTATCACTATTTCAGAGAGCATATTGAGTTGAGATATCAACTGTTCTGGGAAAGAGTTCATTGATATAATCTGGAGTCGAATGAGATTTCACTTTAAAACCAAAAATGTATTTTTGCAATTTACGCCTGTCTGAAAGAGATGTCCATCCTACTTCTTTACGCAAATTTTCAATTGAAACGGAACGCGTCAAACCTGTAACAGTCCTTGCTGCTTCGTACTGAATTTTTTCTAAACGTTCTTTTTCATATACAGTACAATTGTCCCAAACAACAGACGCGTATTCCAAAAGTGGTCTTAAATACGCAATGTATATTTGATTAAGAGTTTCTCGTTTAATACTATATTTTAATGATTTCATTGAACCTAAGATTTTAGATGCAGAAGAAACGATATTTAATATGTGTTCGTGCCAGGATCCATTTTTGCTTAGTGTTATACCTAGATGTTTGTGATGTTCAACATATTGTAATTGCGTACCTTCGAAAGATAATATAGGGGGTGTAGTATTAGTCAAGGTAAAATATACAACTTCTGTCTTGTTTGGATTAAAATGCACTAGCCATTGTGCAGACCATAAGGATACCTTCTCTAAATCATGATTTAGTTTAGTTTGAATCTCATATGTACTTGCTGACGATACCGCTAAAGAACTATCATCCGCAAAAAGTCTTGTGGTAGACATAAGAGAGTCTGCGATATCATTCACATAAACTAAGAACAACAGAGGACCCAGAACAGAGCCCTGTGGAACGTCAGCATTTATCTTTGCTATACTAGAGAACGATGAGCTAACAAATACCCGCTGAGTTCGTCCTGTCAAATAGTCGTTTATCCAGTCTAAAACTGTTCCAGATATTCCGTTTTGTCTAAGTTTAAAAAGTAGGCCTTTATGCCAGACTCTATCAAAAGCTTTTGATATATCACAGAAAACCATACACGTTGATTTACGATCGTCATAAGCCTTACAAATCTGGTTATAAATGTCTATAAGTTGGTATACAGTTGAGTGTCCTGGTAGAAAGCCGGACTGATATTTATATATTAATTAATACATAAATACTTGAATAGCATGATCTAATATTTCGATCACTAAGGGTCCTTTTCAAAGATTATCGTGTCGAAATACACGTCACATTCTTGTTACATGCATTCAGCCACAAAGAAAATAATGTTGATCCAACGTCGTGGTGTTTTTAGAGATGTCATGACGTCATCAAATGACGTCATTAGCGCAACGACATCATGCATACATTAGCTCGTTTTCCTCCTTGGTGTTAAGTAGCCTACTGCCAAATGGTCTGTAAGTTCTCCATATCCATTCAGTTTGATAGATCTGTCTTTCAATTCTACATGCATTGAACATCGGTTTCAAAACTATAAATCTAACATCATCACTGCTATGACCACCGACTCTGGACAGTGATGAGTTAGCTACCCGACCACGCTCTAGATTGAAAAGATATATCTACTGGGTTTTGCACATTTCAATCCAAGAAATGTATTTAAACAATGCATTTTTCGAAAATAAATGATTATTATTCAGCTTGAATAAATTGTTACTAAAATGTTGTTTAACTTTAGTAAAGGAAATAGATATAATTGTAATTTGATTTGCAGATTAATACCGCTGAAGGAAAAACTTATTAAACTGAGGTAATCACGGAGCGACACAGAACTGCTAAAATACTTACGTGAACAAAGGAATGCGGTATACTATAAGAAATAGTACAGCCCACTGAGGGCCCTATTGCATTATAGTGACCTACCAGTCAGCCCGAAAATAGTCTAACCCTTTCCCTCATATTGACGACTTTTGACGACTCTGTAAAAGTCACTTTGTGAAACCATTGTGATAAATAGAGCATTTGCTCCTATAGGAGCAAATGTTCTATTTATCACAATGGTTTCAAACTACAAAATTCTAAAAAAAATCCTTTTCTCTATAGTTAATGCTCCTTTTCGGTAGATTAATTCAAAGAGGTTGGATCTAAAAATAGCCTATAAGGTAAGGGGTTAAGGCCCGAAGCCGAATGGTATATTTTCATTGAAAATTGGTCTAACAGACCCGTACTTAGACCCCTTTTTAGAGGCAACTTAAGATAGACTCTATTGAATGCATACGTGCCTGAAAAGATACAGTAAACTCCCGCTAATGCGACCACTTAATAAACAGTGACTGGCGTCGTGTAAAGCAAGTCGGAGCTTTCGTCCTGCATTAAGCTACCACCTGCCTCTGCCACCCATAATTATGCCCCTTTCTGGTGGTCGCATTAGAGGGGTTCTACTGTATTTAAAATATTAAAACTATAGACAAACAAACGATCAGACAAACATACAGGTCAAAATAAAAGCACGACATGTCACACTGCTGGTTCACGTGAAAAAATACATGAGCAAAGTATATCATAATGGCACTGAGGAATGAATACTAATACAGTGTATCTCCTCTTAACCATGCAACTGGTGAATATTCATGATAGAACTATTGTGTACATAATTACTAATAACCTTAAGCCCATGTAAGAGATGTAGAATCCTTTAGATACGTTATATACTATATCATTGCATAGCAAACAGAATAGACCAAGAATACATGGTCCCTATAGAAGTCAACTGACCCGTGTCTAATGTATTTATCAGGAAAAGGGTTAACTCTTTTGCTGCCAAAGTTAGTCGTCTGCAACAATCCTTTCCTTTACTTTGTGTTGAAAACAGTCACAGTAACAAACAGTTTGGATCCTGATAAGACGCCGCGTTACCCAGCGTCTCATCTGGATCCAAACTGTTTGCATAGGTAATTACAGACGGACTTTGGCAGCAGAAATATTAAACAACCACCAAATCAATAAGCATTGACGGGTATATAAATGCAGACGTTCCTGAGAGCAAATTTCTGCATTAAGCTGTCATCTACATCATAGACTAATGGTTAGTTTCTTATATAGTGGTCGAGTAAGAGAGGATTTACTGTATTTATTGCTGATGACGTCATTGAAAACTGTCATCAGAGCTTTGTTAGAGACCTTGGGTTTGGCCGAGTTTAACTGATAGTTGTAATGTAAAATTCTATTGAATTTGTGAATGACAAACCGTTTAGGCTGTAATGAGAAGCAACAATTCACCTAAACCTCGAGCACGCCTTCCACTAGGTATTTCATCCCAACAATCCACCTAAACCTAGAGCACGACGTCCACAAGGTCTGTCAATCCAACAATCCACCTAAACCTAGAACACATTTTCCACAAGATCTGTCAACCCAATACTCCACCTAAACCTCGATCACGCCTTCCACAAGCTCTGTCAATCCAATAATCACACATATCATTGAAAGATAACAAGTGAAGTTTATCATTTACTCCATATATACACATGTTGAAGCATTTGCAAACAGAGTAGACCCAGATCAGACGGTCACTGCAGGAACTGTCTGACCAGAGTCTGCTCTGTTTACTTATAAAATGATAATATACAATTTCTGTCATGACCAAACTTTTCAATTGTCATATGTCATCAGCAAAAACAATGCACTTAATAATCATGATGTCTGTATGTCATGGATGAATATTCGTGGAGTAAAACATGTTGAGCAAATAGATGACCAACATAAACGATGTTGATGTCATTGGTCTGCTTGTTGATTGGTTAGTTTTACACACACCCATATGTTCCATGTGTCCCACTCCTCCCGACAATTTAGTATAACCCCTCTAAACCGCAAGTCTAGTAAAGAAGAAGTTAGATACATATACTTTTAGACAGGTTGTTGCTTAATGTAGGGTGAAATTCCTTGAGAAGTTTTCTGCATGACTTTCAGTCTGCATTAAGTTGCCACCAGTCTCCAAAATCAATATTTGTACTAAAGTAAACGTCCGGCTTAGAGGGTGTTTGCTGTATACAGTTGGTGGTGTCCCTTAGTTTTTGCTGCTACTGGTTTTGAGTACATCATTGAAAACTGGAATTCTTGTAATTATACGACATGTACGCTGTTGAAAACTTCGATTTCGCTGGGCCTATTGTAGCTCTCGACCTGGACATACGCTCTGTTTGCTTATGGTGTAATATAGATCAGATTCTACAGCTTCTGCCCGAGCCAAAATGTCCAGTGTTCATAATTATACCGTTATAAAAATCAATCTTATTAATATTCATGACGTCATTATTTCTTACATGAATATACAACATGGAAAGGGTTATGACGACTATCTAGGCCCGGAGATAACGGGTTATGTTTAAAGCTCCCATGGCGAACGATTTTACAATGACCTCGTAAACTGGTTTAAGACTACTGTCCTTGAAATTGATATCAGAAAATAGTATATACAAAGATCAGATGGCTCTTTGGGTAGCTCTCTACTAAAGGACTCCACTGTTTGTGTACGTGATATGTCACAAGCAGTACAGCCGCACATTAGATCCTCATTAACCCTTACAGATAAAAACTCAGGAACGAGTCACTAATGTCCAATGCAAACTGTGTAGACCCAGATGAGAGGACTCCAAGAGGCACCCTCTCATCAGATTCTGCACTATTTGCCGGGTTGCTCTTTTCTTTAGAAAAAACCTAAATATTCACCGTAAGTTTGACATGTTTGAGTTTTGGAATAGCCCATTTGAACATTCAGTGTTGTAAGGGCTACGGAGAGCTCTGATCGGGGTCTCCATCATTTGCTAGATACCACTTGTCAAAGGTTGTTACCGAATAGTTGTTTCTTCAGTAGGACAATGCGCAGAGTGATACAATTATACCCCACTACGTACATAGAAATTCTTATAGATTAGAATTCATTCCGTCAGTGTTCGGAATATAGAGACTAGCTGAGATGTTCCGAGTGGAAGTAAGGAATTAAAAGTTTGTAACTCGTTCATTGCCTTAATTAGAACAGCGAATTGTTGTTTTGAATTTATTCATTATGTGAAGTTAGCGTTCTAATAATTAATAAAGCGTTTTTATTGTACGTTTTGTTTAGGGAAACACGTTCATTTTCCCGCCCCTTTTGACTGACTGATTGTTACAAATGTATGGGTCAACGTAACATGAAAATATAAACTAAAGCAATGCTGACGTCGTAGGCGACGAAACGTTCTGATTACGTTCTAGTTGGGGATGATGATAATGATGAGAGATGATGAAGAAGCGAATGATGATAGATATATCCCGCTGGTGATGAGTTCAAAGTGGCACGGTCCATTATTGGTAAATGATAGGGTATACATGTACTTTGTAAGAATTTAAAGAAAACAATTCCGACCCTGATCATGGGCTCCTCCGGAAGCAGTCTCTTCTGGGTAAACACTGCACGTTTGCAGATGTCTCTATGCGAGTGTCAATCAACCCTTTACTCTATAAATACGCCTTTATGAGCCTTTGCAATAAGAGTAGACTCTTATTGGAGCTGTCTGATCAGGGTCTACTGTGTTTTCTTAAGGGATAATATAATTATATCTAATTCTATAATCTCTGTCCTGTCCAAAACATACTGTATTCACTCGCATTATAAAAGCAACTAATTAATGTTCGTGACGTCATGATTTCTAACACAAATATTCATTGAGTAAGGGTTATGTATCCACCTGGCTAAAACAATCTAAACTCTTCTTTCCCAAAGATATATTTAAAGTGGTCTTTACTTTAACCCTTTACTCCATAAATATGCTTTTCTACATTTTTGCAAACAGAGTAAACCCAGATCAAACAACTGTAGGGAGCGTCTCTTGCCGTCTAATCAGGGTCTGCTCTGTTTGCATACGATATAACAATCTAAACTCTTCTTTACCAAATGTCCAATTTAAAGTAGTGTTTTCTTTAATTAACATCTAAATATATGCTCAAAGTATCCATAGTATGTGTTTCACCGTAGATCGTAAAGTTGATCAAACAATAAAATATCGTAATTTCTAACCAATACGAACACGTAACACCCAGCGCCATAAATACACCTTTCAACTTTTTGCAAACAGCGTAGACCAAGGTCAGACGGCTCTTATTGCAACCTACTGATCAGGATCTGCTCTGTTTGCTTACGATATAATATATGAGTGTTATTTTACCGTTTCTACTATGGCTATAATTGTCTATGTCAAATAATTGTATTACATATAACAATTAAAATCTAATCAATATTCACGGTGTCAATATTTAATACATGAACATTCATGGAGTAAAAGCTGAAGTAAGTATTTATGTCGGTATTTAACCATTTTCTCTATAAATATTCATGTAAGAAATGATGTCATGAATATTAATTAGATAATGTGTTATAATTTTATAATGACATATGTTACATGTTCATGTATTAAGGTAGACAACTCTGTTAACCATTGCATACTTAATACATAGTAACATTGGATTAATGTTCTTGACCAATTACATGTATATATATACTGCATGCTCTCTCAAATACTTCAGTTCTTGTTAAGACACACTATAATAAAGATCCAACATCTAAGAAGACTCCGTTATCAATACATCTATATCTACCCACGAAGTACAATAGATACATAAAACCATAACAACATATGTACTCGTACACATGTGAGAAAGTGCATGTTGGCCTAGGCAAAATTGAAGAATCAGAACTGTTTCATTCCGTCAGCAAACAGAGCAGACCCTCATTAGTTGGCTCATGTAGAAACGTCTAATCTGGATCTACTTAGTCTGCAAAGTCGTAAAAATGTGTATATTTGGAGTAAAGGGTTAAGAAAAGCGGTAACTTAGTAACGGGTGAAAATTATGCAGAAAGCTACCTTGAGAGATTTCTGCATCACTGCTACACTGCCTGTTTAAAAACAGACTATTAACTCTAATACTCAATCAATTATCTAAAACGTCCTCAGTTAGTTTTCTGTAAGTTCTAATTACCGATGTCTTAGTGTATTATCGTCATTTTAACTCTTCTCTCCATGAATACACATTTTACGCCTTTGTAGATAGAGTAGACCCTGATCAGACGGCCCCTATACAAACTGCTATGTTTGTTAGCTCTTTTTCTATACCAGTTGGCATACGTATGTACATGTATTCGTTCGTTTTATATACATATATTAGAGTTAAACATTGTTTATAATAGGTTGAGTGTGTTATTAATACCAGTGGAGTAAAGGCCTAGGGATTTCATCGAATCGACTTTCGCGATAGAAGTGGCCATTAATATTTAGAACATGAATATTCATGAAAGAAATCATACCTTTGTGACTATTGATTACCTGAATTCAGCAATGACGGATGGAAACAGGATTTTTCTTTTTTGGCCAACACCGACACTGTAGATTCAGATGTTTATGATTTCATAAGCAAACACAGCAAACCTGATCAGACAGTTCCTGTACATTCTGAACTGGGTCTACATTGTTTGAAAAGGCGTGAAAAGAGTAAAGGATTAAAACCTCACTTCTGACATGAATAAATGGAAAACGGACAAGTAACAGAAATATTACATAGTCTCCAACGGGTACAATTATTTACGTGTCACAGTTAACACCATGTAGCGTACAGTTAAACCTCGTTAACTCGAAATTTTAGTAAATAAGAATTGAGACCGTTTTAGGTAGTTGGCTGCTTAATGCAGAATGAGAGTCATGGGGAAAGCTTCTTGAGCATTAAGCTGCCATTGATCTTAAGGACTAGTAATAATACTTGTTTGAGAGTTCTAGTCACCGAGTTTTTTTTATTATAATTAGAGTATCATGATCGTCACCATTCAACCCCACGGATAAGAACGATGGTGTTTTTATCAAACATTTAAGCTACCATTGTATTCTAGCATCACTGAACCTTGTGAAAAATTTAAAGGATCGATTTTGGGGTCAAATTATTGTTTGAACACACTGCTGCATTTCAAAGGAATTATCATTTTCCCTGTTCAATACTCTGGTACATAACACATGTAATGACATCATGAATAATTTAAAATATAAACTTTTCACTTGCCATGACAAAAACTGTAGAATCAAGTCTATATCATGTCAAACGCAAACAGAGCAGACATTGATTAGACGGCTCCTATAGAAGGAAGGGTTAACGGGATTTACTTTGAGAATCACAACTTCACAAGTACGATAATTTCTGTTGTACGAAGATAGACTTTATTGCTGAGCAGTAGAATGAAAGATAATTTCGGTCGTACGAGTAGCAGCGATTGTAAAATTACGATGACTTGGTCTTATGACCTTTAGTAATACGGGTCACGGGGTAACGCCCTTGTTTATAATTCAAAGTTCAAACCCTCTAGAAGAGTTAATCTCCAATCCTTTACTCTATAAATTCACCTTTCTACGTCTTTGTAAACAGAGTAGACACAGCTTCTATATGAGTCGTCTGATCTGGATCTGCACTGATTTTGTATGGTATAATATAAAAAAACACAACTGATTCTACAGTTTCTGAGACAAACTGTTCTATGTTAATATGTCATTATACAAATAATCTAATTAATATTACTGATGTCACTGGTTCCTACACGAATATTCATGGGGTAAAGGGTAAATCCCCGATTGACTCTGTCTTTAAAATTAATGGACCATTCCACTCTAAAGCGTGTGAGGGCAACCCTTAAATCGATCAGTCGTTTTCATGTGTGGTGAACACTTGCCTCTGCTTTTATTGTTATTTATTCCTCATTTTATTTTCAGCAAGCATAATAAAAGTATCCAACAGTTTCAACATCGACGATATACTCGGCGTCTCATCTGGATCCAAACTGTACACTCGGCATCTCCTCTGGTTCCAAACGGTAGACCTGGCGTCTATTCTGGATCCAAATATTTGAATCGATACACTCGGCGTCTCATCTGGAATCAAACTGTATACTTGGCGTCTCATCTTGAACCAAGCTGTATACTTGCATAAGCGTAGCTGAATCCAAATGTAATGTACGCACCGTGGCTGTAGTTTTGAAACCATTGTGATAAATAGAGCTTTTTGTCGTATCCTATAGAAGCAAATGCTCTATTTATAACAATGGTATCAAAAGGTGACTTTTATAGATACGTCAAAAGGCGTCAATATGAAGTAATGGTTTAAAGATTACATGACAAGATAGAACGTTTGTCAAACTCTAGCCCCTTAATCTTCGATTTTTGTTATATTTTTGGCAATAATAATGTTTTCACCTTTCAGATTGACATTACTCACGTGCGTAAGTGCGTATCGCTAGTCACGTCCCTGACTTGGCGTCTTATCCAAACTGACAAACAGAGTACTCGTTGTCGATCCACACTGAATGCTCGGCGTCATATCTGTATCCAAACTGTTTACTCGTTGTCTCATCTGGATCAAAACTGAATACTCGGCGTCATATCTGGATCCACACTGAATACTCGGCGTCATATCTGGATCCAAACTGAATACTCGGCGTCTCATCTGGATCCACATTGAATACTCGGCGTCATATCTGGACCCAAACTGAATACTCGGCGTCTCATCTGGATTGAAACTGAATACTCGACGTCTCATCGGGATCCAAACTGAATAATCGGCGTCTAATCTGGATCAAAACTGAATACTCGACGTCTCATCGGGATCCAAACTGAATACTCGCCGTCTCATCTGGATCTAAACTGCATACTCGACGTCTCATCGGGATCCAAATTGAATAATCGGCGTCTAATCTGGATCAAAACTGAATGCTCGGCGTCTTATCTGGATCCAAACTGAATACTCGGCATTTCACCTGGATTCAAACTGAATACTAGACGTCTTAACTGGATCCAAACTGTTTACACAACTGATCACATATTCGCCAGTGTCAAAAGTTAGCGCTTTAAATCCCTGTTGAATATTAATATTAGAAATAATGACATTATGAATATTAATTCGCTTCACTTATATGATGGCATATGAACATATAAATATATGATACTGGTGACAAAATGTAAAGTCAGATCTATTATAATTACATAATCAAAGCAAAGAGAGCAAATCCTACAGGAGCCGTCTGATCTTAGTCTTGTCTGTTTACAAAGGCGTCAAAATGAGAAAGAAAAAGAAGGAAAGATTTAACGTGATGGTGCACTGTTATGTGAAATGGTAACATGTCGTCTGCTTAATCTTTTAAATGATAGATTTCTACAGTTCCGTTTCAAAAACAAACAATCCGAATGGGACCCGGATACAAACAATATGATATCAACAATAGTTCGCATATAGGAGTCGTCTGATCCGGGTTTGTTCTGTTTGCAATGTTATGATGATGATATTCGTCCATCGCTAGGCGAAGATGACCGTACCGGTTATGATGGCAAGGTGCGATGTGTCCTTATGTGGCTCGTTAGTCCAATGCGTGCGAAAAACGCTCTGCTACAGGTTGAGCACATATGGACGGATGGCGCGTTTTCTCTGAGATTCTTCAACACGAGCTTTCTCGGCTGCCTTTGCTCCAGCAGCAATTCTGCTCCCCCAGGCTAATATAGATATGATTACATGTATAGTTTCTGTCAAGACCACAAACGCCTGTGTCCATGAACTATTATAACGAAAATATAATTGATATTCATGGTGTCATTATTTCTTACATGATTATTCATGGAGTAAATGATTAACTTGACGTCATCTTACAATATAACTTGTGTACCCTTATCACTCTATTAAAATTAGCACACAACACTAGTCTAGTTTTCCCTTCAGACGCCTTTAGTACTACGCATCTACAAACAGAGTAGACCCAGATCATATATATGCCTTTCTACGCATCTACAAACAGAGTAGACCCTGATCATATATACAAATTAAAAAGTAAATAAACGTATCTATCAAAGTCCATTAGCAAACAGAGCAGACTATGATAAGATGGTTTCCTATAGGTGCCGTCTGATCAGGGTCTTCTCTGTTTGCAACTGCGTGAAAACGTATTTGTATGGAAGAAAAGTGAAATATGTCTCATATGCTGTTTTGAACGTCCGATTTAGAGAGAATTTACTATTGCAGTTTTTATTTTCTTAAAGAGGAAGTCCCTACAATGAACGCATATTTTCAATAATATCATCAAAATTCGTATCTGTTATGCTCAATCATTATTATGAAGATCGTCAATTTGAACTTATAAACAAAATGCAACTGTGATTCAAAATAAACCGATTTCATCAATACTTATAATTTTTGTTCTACAACAAAGTATCGTTATTATTATTATCATTACCGCGTTTTCATCACCCGATCCCTCCATTATTAACGTAACAACTTTTCTTGGAAGTGGTCGGAGAGGGACGAAAAGCGCGAACAGATACGAAACTAAAACTCAACCCAAATAAAACTGAAACATCGGGGAATAAAATCGGGATCGTCGATATCAAACACATGGATGTTGTGTCGTTTTAAACGTTTATTGAACATATTTTCTTGCGATATACTACTTAAAATGTATCGGCATATAAACAAATGAGTTTTGTATATTTTTATGTATTTTTGGTACGAGTCAAATGTAGGGACCACCCCCCCCCCCCCCGATTTACTCCATAAATACGCCTTTATACGCATTTGCCAACACAGTAGACCCAGATCAGACGGCTACTATACATGTAGGAGCCGTCTGATCAGGGTCTGATCTGTCTACTTACGCTACAATATATAAACACGAATGTTCAATTTCACCCCCCCCCTGCAAACAGAGCAGACCCTTATCAGACGGCTCCTACAGGATCTGGGTTTGTTCTGTTTGCATGGGCGCGACAAAACGTTTGTATGGGGGAACTGGACATATAAGTTTAAATTAACTGTACTCATGGAAACAATTGAAAATTACCCACATTAAGAATTATTGAAAGTCACCAACAATTATGCATTATGATTTTATTGAACATATACGTTTATGGTTGAGACCACCACTTTAAGCGTGACGGACAGCCATTTGCAAACGGCTTGGGTCCATATGAGACATTGAGTAATTCGGCGTCTCATCAGGATCCAAACTATCTGACGTTCTGTCAGTATCTTGTTTAAATCTTAACTTTGCAGCATATATGAGTTAGAAGACATTATTTTTCAATATGAGGGTCAAGCCTTTGAATGTATTTGAAAACAGAGTAGACCAAGATCAGACGGCTCCTATAGTGTCAAACCAGTGTCTGCTCTTTATTTCTTAAAAATGATATAGAGATATAAAACTGATTCTCCAGTTCTTGTCAAGGCAAAAACAAAAACCCTTGAAGGTTTTACACTATACGAATTCAGCTAATAGATATTCATGATGCCATTATTTCTTACATGCATATTGAAATGGAAAAGGGTTGAAAGATAGAAAGTCCAGATACTGCAGCTATTGAATTATCATGTAGAACGTAGTTCCCATCGATCAATGGATCACTGAACTGTCAGAAATGAACAGCCCGTCAGTATTTAACTATCAAGTCCATTTATATACAATTTGGTACAGTAACATCTCCATTATTGGAGCACTAAAATACGTATATTATCGATATTTAAGACAGGTGACAGCTTAATGTTTGGTGAAAGTCACACTGAAAGCTCCTATAGAAGCTTTCTGCATGACCTTCACCATGCATTAAGCAGCCGTCTACCAAAAAGGATCGAACATTTTCTATGCTAAAAATTCGAATAACTGAGACTTTACTGTTTCAAATATTAACCCTTTCAACGCTGAATGTTCAGAGTGGAATAGTCCATCAATGTTTAATTATAGAGTCCACTCATAGACAAATGGGAGTTGTCCAAAAATTAAACCCTTCCACCCCCCACAACGCAGCATGTCAGAGTGGACTAACCCATTAGTAGCACGTAACTATAAAGTTCACTCGGTATTAAAAGCGTGAACTTGCTAAAGGATTTTAAATATCAAACCCTGATCTAAGAGAACACTGACCTGGTTTACACATTTTGCAAACTTTTGAAAATGGCAACGCATGTCATGCATTCTTAGTTCCAAAAAACAGGCCTGTTTGATGCCTTTGCTTCCCAATCGGCAACCATGATGTTTCATTTCTGGAATGAACGCTCCAGGTTGGCTCTGAAGCGGAACTTATGTCTCCCTCTTGATCGACTACTTAGGCTTAGGCAGCCTGTCATCCGACCTGTGCACGTGGTGTCCAGACCTTTTTCAGCTGAGAAAGTGTTGCAATGAACCCATACTGGATAACTTTATTTGCTACAATACACTGTATCAAGTATGAGATAGTAAATACATATATCTATCAAGTTTGAATTTATCTATTATAAATAAATGTATGTACCAGGTATGAGCTCATAAATGTATACTATTCATGGTGTAATTATTTCTTATATAAATATTTATAAGTGCAGGGTTAGGAACCTTCTTGTAAGGGCATGTGCTGTGTATCTACGGATCATACACAGCCTTAACCTATTCCCTCATATTGACGGCTTTTGGTGCCTTTGTAAAAGTCACTTATTGAAACCATAGGAGCAAAATTAATGCTCTATTTGTCAAATTGGTTTCAAAACTACACACTTCTAAACGTTTCCTTTTTTTAATAGTAAATGCTACTTTTCAGTAAATTAATTCAAATAGGTTGTGTCTAAAAATAAGCCTATGAGGGAATTAGTTAAATAATAAATAGCCAGGACATAACACAACAAGATTAAGGTAGACAATCGGTACTGTTGAAGGGTTGTTTTATGACAAGTTATTTCCCTTTGAATTTAATCCTGTACTCTATCAATATTTTTGTAAGAAATAATGACATCATGAATATTAACCCTTTTGCTGCCAAACTCTGTCGTCTGCTAACTTTGTCGTCTTCTACAAATTTCCATTCTTTTGATTTTCGTCATTTTTGTTTCAAAAACATAGTAACAGTAACAAACAGTTTGGATCCTGATGAGACGCCGAGTTACTCGGCGTCTGATCTGGATCCAAACTGTTTACATAGGTAATCACAGATCCGACATTGGCAGCGAAAGGGTTAATTCGATCATATCAAGACAGGTTAGAGTTTGGTTTTTATCGGGTTTTACGTCGTTTTAACAGTATTTCAGTCGTATCACGACGCCCACCTAATGAAAAGTGGAGGAAGACCCAAGATGTCTATCAAGACAGGATTTTTTGCCATAGCAAAAACTGTAAAACCAAGTCTATACTATTATTTGCAAACAATGTAGACCCAGATTTGAGGACTACTAGAAGAAAATTCTCAAGTGCTGCGTGTTTAACTCTGCAAGTCATCTCTATCAGTTAAGATGGTTAGTATTACAATCGCAGAATTTAACCAATTTAACCCATTCCCGCTTCTATGTTTATTTCAAATTCCAATACCTACTGAATATTCATGGACAAAATAGTTACAATGAAATATGGAAGACGGAACACTGTAGATATTTTAGAAAGTAAAGCAACGGATATTACATATTCTATTAGCAAACATAGCTGGCCCTTTATAATGGACGATGAACACATGGTGGTTTAGCTCCAACAGAAACTGTAGAATCAGATCTATACTAAGAGAAGACCCTGATCAGATGGCCCCTATAGGAGCCGTCTGATCTTGGTCTACCCTGTTTGCAAATGCGTGAAACCGCGTTTATATGAAGGAAAAGGTTATCAATGCCCCGCATGCAAGTCTGTTCGCATCTTTACCTACAGGGAAGATCCAGATCAGACATATCCTGTAGTAGTCGCGTCTGATCAGGTCTGTTCCGTTTGGTCATGAAACAGACACTATAGTTTCTACTACTACCAAAATAGCCCTGAATACATATTCCATAATAACAAAAAACAGCTAATAAATATCCATGAAGCCATTATTTCTTACACGGATATCACACTGAGAAAGGGTTAAACCGTTACCTCTTAGTCAGTGCCATCGAAATACAGATGAACCTGTCTTAAGTGGCAATTCGTTTATTGAACATATGAGTCTTTAAAAGCAGGTGGTTGCTTAATGCAGGGCAAATGTAATGCCAAGAGCTCCTATAGGAGCTTCCTGCATTACGATTGACATGTATAAGCTACCATATGCATTATAGTCCAATACTTGACCTCTCTTTTATTGCCGTTTAAGACGGGTTCTACTGTCTGTATTTTGATTTTTTGAAACCAATTGTTCTGATCCAGAAGTGCATCTGAAAGAGAATTATCTCAAGCATGAAACACATTGCCTTTATACTGCTAAAAATGTCCAAACACGGATGGTCATGGAGTAAGGAGTTAACGTTTTTAGGCGAATGACTTCATACACCGGAACCCTCCTTAACCGAACTGTGATGAATCAATGTACATGTTATAACAATTTACCTCATAAGAAATCGTGATATCATGAATATAAATCAGCTGAATTTAGCATACATTGTAGTATCATATTCATAATATACCCTTAGCAAACAGATTAGATCCAGATCAGACAGCTCCTACAGAAACCATCTCATCTGGGTCTTCCATGCTTGCAAAAACGTTAAAGGGAGTATATATAAGGTAAATGATAAATATCTGTTTTCTTCCGGGAGCTAATGGATCTGTCTCATCCTACAGGAGTTGTCTGGAGTGGGTCTACCCCGTTTGCAAAGGCATGAACATAATTTTCAACCAGGAAAATCGTTCAAGATCGCTGCTCAATCCTTTCCATGTACTATATCTATTCCAATTATCAATACGTAAAGAATATTCATGGGCAAAAACTTCATAAGGAAATATGGTAGGTGGTACATTGTAACTTTGATAGTGTTTCTAGAGTGTTTTTAGTTTCTAGAATAATTACAATCAAAGTACGTAAGCAAACAGAGTAGGCCCTGATCAAACGGCTCCTATGGAGGTCGTCTGATCTCGTTCTATTCTGCCTGCAAATGCGTGATAATTGGCGTTTATATGAGGGAAAGGGTAAAAGCAACGTAGAAATTTCGTGTTTTATTAACCATTCAGTTGAGGTATTCAATTTAAATTCTCATCATGCCGAACAATAACTAACTGCCCAAACTCTGATGCACAGATCTACACAGATGTTCCCCGTCTTCTGATTCGTTTAGCATTTTGGGAAGGTATTGAGCGGATGTCTAACAGCTTGAATATGGATGATACGCCGAGTTTCTCGGTGTGTGATCTGGATCCAAACTCATTACAGATGTCAGGAAAGATGCAATGGGTATGAGAAAAGTTGAGACTCAGAATTAAATATCTACTGTTTGGTTGTGATAGAAACGATTTACTGCACAGTTTCCAATGTTTCCTTTTTCATATATTCTTTGTAACACTATACTATCATATGGTATGCTTAAGAGAGATTAACGTAGAAGTACGTATTTCATTAACAAATGATCTCATAACAAGTTATGTTCAATTTTATTAAACATTTTATTGACGTCAAAAGACGTCAACCATTTTGGCGTAATTTTATACATATAGTTAAGGATCAAAGTTGATACTAATTTCCTGCAAACATTGCAAAGCAAAACATATAAATACTGGCAAGGAAAACAATCAATTGCTATTCATACAGTACATGTATACATTAAGAAAAGGTTGGCGTGGTCTGTATAGGGGAGTGTTTGAACCCTTACCCTGTTGACTATTCGTGTTTACAAGAAGTAATAGTATCACAAATACTTATTAGCTGGATTGTTACAATGGCACTGGAGCAATTGCACTTTTGATATTGGTAGGAACTGTAGAGTTGGTTCTTTGATTCCTTAAGCAAACAGAGAAGAACATGACCAGACGGCTCCTGTACGAACCGTCTGATCTGGATCTACTCTGTTTACAAATCCGTTTATGAAGGAAATGCTTAATAATAAAGAGATCTGTTTGACTGTCTCGGGTGATTATTCGATTGTCTTTGCTAATAACTAGAACCAAGATCATATGTAATGAGTTACTCAGTGTCTCATCCGGATACCATCTGTATTTTTCTTGCTTTTTAAACGTGTTTTTGAAACGAAATGGAAGATAGTTCAACGATGAATATTGGACCAGGCAATAACTTTTGCAAACAAGGACGTGACATTGCGATGTACATGTAAGCAAACATTTTAAAAAAAGAATTGATCCAACACACAGTGAAGACCCTTATCTGAGGATTCATTGTAGAGGCATTTGATCTGAGACTATACTGTTTACATGTTAGGATCACGGGTGTTAAGTAGCATTCAAATAGGTAAAATCTCGATAATTCGAAATATAAATGTAGAAGAATTTAGATAATTTAGGCAGATTGCTGTTTTACGTAGGGAAACGGTCATGCAGAAAGCTCATCTGGCATGCAAAATGGAACTCGTGTAAAAAGCTCATCCTGCTTTAAGCTGAAACCTGTGTGATCAACAATGATACGTATTTAATTGTTCGTTAAATGGAGAAGTCCCCTACTTCATTTTCAGTGTTGTAATGAACAAACGTAATAAAACCGAGTCTGTATGTTTCTCTTTTCGCCTTGCTACATTCGCCTTCCTACATTTGCTTTCGATGAATCTCCTACTTTCATATTTTTATTGTATGTATAAAAACATTATGTATTATCCTAGGACACCCCTCTCCACCAGTGTGTACAGCTTAATAACTCAATCTGGGATTATTCGTATTACCTAAAAATAGACTGGCATAGTAGCAACTGATGTAGACCCCGAGCAAAACGTTCCTTCAACAGCCGTTTGATCTGGACCTGCACTATTTGCCTGTCTTTGTTTGTAGTTCGACATGACCAGTTATATACGTTGGTCAAAGAGTACCATGAATGCACCTATATTGTTGAAAGAGTTAAAAAAAAAACATGTACAGTAAACACTTGATACTACGAAATTTTAACAATGAAAAATGTATGTTTTTGTAGGCAGGTTTCCGGATGGAGGGGTTTTCTGCATGACTCTCACCCTGCCTTAAGCTCCCACCTGCGTTAAAAATCAATAATGGTACGTATTTTATTGTTCGAATAATCGAGTTTTCACTGTACATGGTGACAAAACAAACTTGCGACGGGATTGGCAAAGGGCACATGTATCTCTATTTCGAAACAGTTATTTCTCTTGTCTGGTGAATATATGCAATAATGGCATCATGAACATAGATTAGTTGTTTTTAACCCTTTCCCTCATAATGGCGACTTTTGACAACTCTGTATAAGTCACTTTGTGATACTGTTATAGATAGAGCATTTGCTCCTGTAGGAGCAAATGCTCTATCTATCACAATGGTTTCAAACTACAACATTCTAAAATTTTCCTTTCCTCAAGTTAATGCTCCTTTTCGGTAAATTTATTCAAAGATATGTATAAAAAAATAGCCTATGAGGTAATGAGTTAAGGGCATACACAAACTGGAATTTTTGGCTGGCTGTGACATAAACTGTAGAATCAAATCCGTATAATGCTAAAAGCAAACAGAGTAGATTGTGAAAAGAATGTTTCTAGGGGATCCCTCTGGGTTTCTGCGCTTCTGTCAGGGAAAGGATTACCATTAAATCCATCAATACGGCTTTATACACATTTGCAAACAGAATAGATCCAAATCAAACGACCCATGTAGGTGCCTTTGATCCGGATCTGCTCGGTTTGCTTGAGAAATAATACATATATGATTCTACAATTTCTGCCATGTCCAAACATCCATGTAATAATGTGCATTATAAAAAAATTATTGAATTCCTATTCATAATGTCAGTATTGCTGACATGAATATTCGTGGAGTAAACGTTTATTGTTTGCCCATGGCAATTATAGACATGAACGTATTGTAATACAGTCATCGGCTGCAAACATGCAATGCTTTCTGTGTACAATATACTCCATTTACTTTAAGTATTTGGCCACCCAACCTTCCCGCTTCACCCAGTTGTCAATCTGAATAGTCCCAGTTGGCAATATTTTGATAACTTTAAACCATACTGTCATGGTTACAAACAGTGAATAGTAAAGATCCTGATTAAACTGTTCCTTTATGATCAGTTTGTTCTGGGTCTGCACTGTTTGTGTATGTTTATTAGTTAGAATACCTAGGGTAAAGAGTGTATATACAGTAACTCCCGCTAATGCAACCACCTAAAAGAGGTATAACTCTGGGTGCTAGATGCAGGTGGTAATTTGGTGTAGGACACAAGCTTTCTGCATTACTTTTGCCCTGAATTAACTAACCACCTGCTATAAAGACGCCCATGTTCATTCATTAAGTGGTCGCATAAGAGGGGTTCTACTGTACTTCTAAACGGGTATGAATATCCAATGCGGAATGTTCGTGTCATGTGTTCAGTGTCTATTTTATGGTGCATAATCACGTGATTATCACGTGAATTGTTCTCGTCGTTCTTTTCTTCTCCGCCATTTTCTTCGCATGTTTCGCATTTGTCGTTTAAGCTCTTGTCTGGAAAGGAAGAAACACAGAAGAAACTCATATAAATTTAAAGGGGGCGAAAGGGCAACATACAACATTTATGTAAGTGTCCTTTAGTGTGCAATTATCTGCGTTTAGATTAGTTTCTTTCTAGAATCACAGATTTGAAGAAATGAACGGATGCTGTACGTGTGACGGTAGCGCCAAAATGGTAACTCTTTCTCACGTTTTCTGAAGAGAACAGTTATGTATAGTTGTATAGTTATATGTATGTACGGTTTATATGATAGTTTTGGTATTTGTAGAAGATACCTAGATTTAAAAAAAAAAACCCTTGATTCGAATCCCAGTCGGAATGTTTGCAAATTTTCATGTGAGGTAGCCTTCCAGCTGGCTTGCGGTAGGTCGGTGGTTCTACCCGAATGTTCTTCTTTCCAAGAAACAATGCAATTTTTTCCGTGCACAGAAGAACCTCTGGGAACTTCCACCTGTAATCAGTTGGACGTCGTGATACTTGTACGACTGAAATACTGTTAAAACGACGAAATCCCGACAAATACCAAACTAAACCAAAACTCCTTCAAACTGTGTGTTGATCGCACTGCAGACTTAATCCTTTCTTTCATATCACACATTTTGACGCATTTGCAAATAGAGTGGACTCGACCAGACAGATACTATAGGAGCCGTTTTAGCAGGGTCTGCTCTGTTTACTGATACAGTTTTATAGGCATGTTCCTTTAGTTTCAAGTATGGCTAAAATGTCACACCTTCCATATTTCATTATAAATATTCAGTAGATATTGAAAATTGAAAAAAAAATAGAACAGGGAAAGAGTTAACCCATTCCCTCATATGCTAATTTTAGATCCAACCTTTTTGAATGAATCTATCAAACTGGAGCATTAACTAATGAAAAGGATTTCTTCGAGTTTTGTAGTTTTAAAACCATGGAGCAAATGCTCTTCATCACAATGGTTTCAAGAAGTGATTATTACAAAGGCGTATTTATGGAGGAAAGGGTTAAGACGTGTTCTGTATTTTTTTAAATAAACAGTGTAAGACAGTCTGGATCCAAATGAAATGCAGAATTACTTGAGGTCTCATGTGGATCCAGATGATAGTTATTTGAGGTATCATGTGAATCCAGGGGATATGCAGCGATATTTGAGGTCTCTTGTGGATCTAGATGAGATACGGAGATATGTGAGGACGCATGTGGATCTAAACTGTATCCAAAGGTTATCACTGATTCATCAAAGAATTGTAGTGATCGGCCTATGTAAGGCATCTCCAACAGTATTTCTGTTGGGTTAACCCTTTAGTGAATAGTTTTATAATGGCAGAGCTACAGATAACGATGCGTACTCAAATTCGGGACGATTCTCACATTCACGGAGTAAAGGGATAGCCTACTCTCATATAATTATATCTGAATGTGAATATCTGAATGTGAATATGTGAATGTGAATATCTGAATGTGAATATGTGAACGTGAATATCTGAATGCGAATATCTGAATCGGAATGTGAATGTCTGAATGTGAATATCTGAATGTGAATATCTGAATGTGAATGTGAATATCTGAATGTGAATATCTGAATGTGAATATCTGAATGTGAATATCTGAATCTAAATGTGAATATGTGAATACCTGAATGTGAGTATCTGAATGCGAATATCTGAATGTGAATGTCTGAATGTGAATATCTGAATGTGAATATCTGAACGCGAATATCTGAATCTGAATGTGAATATCTGAATCTGAATGTGAATATCTGAATATATATCTTCAATGTGAATTCGCATAAGCAGCTCGAGTTTAAACTTTGTTTTAACCCTTTGCTCCATAATTATGCATCTCTATACATTTGCAAACAGAGTAGACACAGATCGGAAGCTTCTGTTAGAGCCGTTTGATCACGATCTGCTGTCTTTTTGCTTATGATATACTGTAGACATGATTCTAAAATTATTGCCGTGGCTAAACAAAATCCTGTGTCCATGTTCCTATTATAATAAATCCAGTAAATATTAATGATACCATTCTTACATGGATACTCATGGAGAAAAGGGGTAAACTACATGGCCAGAGTTCCCCGGAATGGAGAGCTTAACAACCTGACTATTACATAAGCTAGTTAATATTCATGAAATATTTGATGACATCCTGAATGTTAAGCAGATTTTTATAGTGGTTGCGTACATGAACATGTGTATTAGTTTTACCTTGGCAGAGACTATGTAACCATATCTATTTAATTCCATTAGCGCACAGGACAGACCCTGGGCAGACGGATCCTGCAGAAATTGTCTGATCTGGACCTACTCTGTTTGCAACGGAAAGAAAAAAAACATTATTATTAAGAAAAAAGGATTAAATGTTACTGAAAGACATGTTAGTAAAATTATGTTTACAAGTTAACAATTGGTCAAACAACATTTGAAATATATTAAATTACATGTATGACTGACGAATATTCACGTAAGAAATGACATCATGATTAGTTAGTAGCTGAGTTCTATAATATTCCCTCTAGCATGCTAAGAATTAATTTGTTTATATTGCAGTACCTGTGTCAGAACTCCAGATAAAATGCGTAAATTTAAACATTTTTAAGAACTACATTTATTTCTCCACCCAAACCTAAACTGTGACCACTCTTTAGGTTCGTCTCTTCCAGACGATTCTAGAGAGTGATCACAGTATAAGGTTTGTGGAGGAATGACGATTTTAGTATTTGGGTGCGCACCTTTATCTGTAGCTCTAATATTGACGCATGTACAGAGGATATATTGGTCTTGTTAGACGCACAGTGGTATTGTTAGAAACGGTAGTCGGATCTATTACAATTTTCATAAGCAAACAGAGCAGTCCCTAATCAGCTGATATAGGAACCATCTGATGTGGGTTTACACTGTTTTGAAAAGCGTGGTAATGTATTTATATGAATGAGAGGGTTAAGTTATAGTTGCAAACAATTTTATGCAGATAAAATGCACAGTAACATTTTGTTTTATCAGAATGCAAACTGTTGGGCTGGTTTATTGTTTCGAAAGAGAAATAACACTTTTCCCGTATGTATGCGCATTTTGACGCATCTGCAAACAGAGCAGATCCAGATCAGACGGCGCCTATAGAATTTATCACTATTATACCAGTAGTCTGGCAATAGATGAATAGAATTTAGTTAAATGCTGTTAGACAAATTATGATAAATTAAAAATGATATAATCATCTATTTGCAGTTTATATGGCAAGTGCAGTCTTGGAGATCTTGATGACTCTGAAGACCATGGACAAGGGAAGCAACTGTTACTGTTATGATGGCCGTGCTTGTTAAGAGATGTATTCAACGTGGTCCTATGACAGTGAAGATTAGCTGCATTTTCTGAGTAAGTTACAATTAGCTTTTTCTTGTAATTTAGATTTAGAAAAAAAACAATGTTTTGCCTCACTGTGGAGAATGTGAGTTCATATTGAAATCTATTGCACTGCTGATCACTTCCAATTCTAGCGTTTAACCCATCGACTCGTTGGCTATATCAAGACTCATCCCCTTTGAATAAATCTACAGAAAAGGAGCATTTACTAGAGAAAAGAAAATTTTAGAATTGCGTAGTTTTGCAAATCATTGTGATAAATAGAGTATTTTCTACAATCACCTGCATTAGGCTACCATCTGCGTTATATACCCATAATTAGACATCTTTTTATGCAAGATTAACCAATTCCCTCATATTGACGACTTCTGACGACTCTGTAAAAGTCACTTTGTGAAACCATTGTGATAAATAGAGCATTTGCTCCTACAGAAGCAAATGCTCTACTTATAACAATGGTTTCAAATTACAAAATTCTGAAAATTTCCTTTTCTCTAGTTAATTCTCCTTTTCGGTAGATTTATTTAAAGCGTTTGGATCTAAAAATGAGGGAATGTGTTGAGACGGGTTCGTCTTACTATATGACTCTTTCTTACATAGTCAAAAGTTATTTTGTTTGTATTAATTTTCATGAGGCGAATGTCTGACATGGAATCTTTTCATTTACCTCAAACTCTATTTATTACATAATCTACCGTGTAGGGGTCCCGGAACAGTGCCGTATATCGCGGAAATGCACTCGTGTATGTTTTATGCAAATGAGTGCTTTGAACCCGGTTGTACTACGTTTTAAACAATGACCGAACCAGCCGTTAGTCATAATCTGTTTCACTTTTTATGGCTACGTTAAGGGTTATGTGATAAATATAATCTTACATTCGTGTTCATTACAAATTGTTTTCATGAAACTCGTTTATTATAATGAATATTACTTTCGCTTTAGGTCGTATCATATCAGTATAGTATAACTCGTTTCATAAAAACAATATGTAATGAACACTCATGTAAGATCCTCTATTTCCCCACCAAACCGTCTGTTTTGACCATTATTTTGAATCGTCTCTAGGGCAGAATTTCGCATGACAAACAATGCAGAACTTAAACAGAGGTACTGATTTAGAGATAAAATGAGTTATGCCTGAATATGTTTTAATTTACGATCTTATTTGGACCTGTAGTAATGCAGTTTGGAATCTTACGACACATTGAATAGCCCGTCTAATCATCTATATCCCAGCTTATCTTTGCATTCGACACGGTTTGTCTTTCAGAGGCAGACACGGTTTGTCTTTCAGAGGCAGACCTCAGAGACCCATGGAATACAAGGATGACAGGAATCACAGGACATGCCAACAAACACAATACCTGGAACAAAGATAATTAATGTCATAAGACTGAGGAAATCGACGACGGATATCGGGATTGGACATAACAGACCATTACAGTGGCTACCTTCCTAGGTTACCGACATTGTGGGACATGTGAACAAACACGAGACTATAAACAAAGTTGACGATCGCCAGGCTATGATACAGCAGGCCATTAACACTGTCCTCTGATATCACATATATTGCAGGACATGTATACTCACATATACATGCATGTATACATACGCAATCACCACTTTGGTTAACCCTTTACTCCGTAAATGCGCTTTTGCAATCAGAGTAGACACAGATGAGACGAGAGCTGTCTGATCAGGGACTGTTCTGTTTGCTTATCCTTTAATATCGATATAATTCTACTGTTTCTGCCATGGCCAAATGTTCCTATTTCCTTTACCAATTATAACAATTCACCTAGTTGATATGCATGACGTCATTATTTCTTACATGAATATTCATGGAATAAGGGATAGGTCTAGGTCACGTGATTTTGAATGGACGCGCTTAATTTCTTCTCGTTGAATTTTGATTGAAAACTATAGTAAAATAGTGACTAGTTTATCGTTTTGGACTATTTTGTGTTTAAGTGATATTGTGAGTCAATACCGTGATGTGATGACGCGAAAGAATAGGAAAGAAGTTAGTAAAAGGAAGAAAACGAGCAGTAGTGGTGACGAGGCAAACTGTAGTAAGGTTTTCAGAGTGGGTGGAGGTTCGCCGAGGGTTGGCCGCGATGTAAACAAAGAAGTAAAAAGTGCACAGAATGATAAAGACACAAGTGACAATAACATCAATGTTAGTGATATTCTGAGTAAAACTAATTCAATATTGTTTGATGATTCTGTGGTGTTTGTGGAGAGCAGTGTACAGAAAAGGGAGTTGGACCTTATATCTGAAGCTGACCGCGGATTGGGTGAGAGGCAACAGGAATCTGTGAAATCTAAAAGTAAGTATGATGTTGTTGTGAATTATAGTAAAAGTGACACCATGGCATCCAATATAACATCTAGTGAATCAACGTCACCTACAAATGCTGACATTATGTGCTTTCTGCAGAAACTTGATAAACGGTTAGGAAATGTTGAACAGCAGCTTTTGTCACTTAATAAAGTAGAAGCCAAAGTCGATAGTTTTGAGAAAGATTTGAATAAAGTGTTTCTACAAGTTGATACAATCAGCAAATCCATGAACGAGAAAATTATTGTACTTGAGGATCGCATTGATAATATTGAACTTGCAGAAAGTCAACAACAAAGTAAACTGCAGCAAATCGAGACTGAGAATAGCAAACTCAGAGACTCTATATCCTATCTACAAAGTCAATCAATGCGGAATAACCTTGTGTTTTGTAACATTGAAGAGGAGCAAGATGAGAAGCCAGCCGATACGGAAAAGATAGTGAGAAGTGTTATGGTTGAGAAGTTGAAGTTTGCACAGGAGCAGGTTGATGCGATGAGAATAGAACGTGCACACAGGATTCGACGCACATCAAACGAGTTACGCGGTAGAGGGCCAAGAAAAATTGTGTGTAAATTCAATTTATTCAAAGACAGAGAATTGGCAAGGCGTAAAAGTTTCGAGCTTAAGGGGACAGACTTTTTCGTCCACGAGCAATTTCCACAATATGTTGCGGAAAAGAGGCGTAAACTAGTGCCATTACTAAAACAAGCTAAAAGTGAGAACAAAAATGCTTGGATTTCATATGACACTCTGTATGTTGACGGCCAGGCTGTTAAAGTTGACTAGGGGTTACTGGAGAATGGACCGCAAGTACTGATCTGGAACTGTAATGGACTTACCGGGAACAAGTTAAGGGACAGTGAATTTGTGCAGTTACTTTCTGATAACGATATCATTATTTTAACAGAATCTTGGACAGATGAACACTCAGATATCGATCTAAATGGTTTCACATGCTATAATTATTTGAGAAAGTTTAAGCATAAAAAGGCAAAACGAAACAGTGGCGGTATTACTGTATATGTTAATAACAGTATTAAGTCAGGCGTTTCTATTGTCAGAAATCACTTTGATACAATTCTTTGGTTAAAACTTCATAAGAGTTTTTTTCAATTTTGGAGATGATGTGTATTTGTGTGGTTTATATTTATGGTCTGATGAGTCCCCAGCCGCAAGAATTATTGATTCTGATTTGTTCGATGTACTGATACAAGATATTTATTACTACGAACAGCTTGGTAGTGTTTTAATAACGGGTGATTGCAATGCACGCACAGGATCCAGACCCGATTATGTTGTTTGCGATCAAACTGTTAGAAATATAGATCTTCAAGAATACAGTCCAGATCAGCCCCTCGCTAGGGCCTCATTAGACAGTACTTGCAATGCACGGGGAAACCGATTACTTGAATTATGTAAAGCAATGTCGCTGAGAATAGTTAACGGTCGGCTGGGGTCTGATTTTGGGACAGGTAGATGTACACACTATTGTCATCAGTCGAGTAGTACAATCGACTATTTGTTAGCACGGGAGAGTGATTTTCACATGATTATTGAGTTTTGTGTTCAGGACTTCAATATGTATAGCGACCATGCACCACTTCAGTTTAGTATAAGAGATAATACTGTATTGAATTCATGTAATAATGACGAAGAGAAGCCGTTTGTATCCTTTAAATGGAATAGTGATCACAGAGGGGTATTTAGACGTGGTATACTGGGTAAATTACCCGAGTTCAACAGTATTATCTTCGATACGGTATCGAATGATAGTAACAGTATTAATACTATGGTGCAACGATTTACCGATACGATTTGCAGTGTTGCAGATCCATTGTTTAAAAGTTCTTTTAATCCTAGCAAAAATAGATGTCATTTTGAAGATAAGTGGTTTGATTGTGAATGTGCGGAGGCTAAGCATGAGTACAAAACTGCCTTATATGAGTATAATCGCTCAAAAACGCACGAGAGTAGGCATGCTCTTTGTAATTATAAGAAAGCGTATAAGACACTAATTCGTAAGAAAAAGCGTGCTTATAAATTAAAACAGTCTGCTGAGCTACAGGATATGAAAAATTGTAGACCCAAAGAGTTTTGGAAATACTTTAAAAGGAAAAACAAACATTTGACTCCGAATATCGATATAAATGACTTTAAAAAATCATTTTGCAGAACTTTTTGAATATATCAGAACCACAGTTATTGAGGATGTAGAAACTTTCAACGAAAATAATGATTTTAACATAAATGACCCTACGTTTGCTGAGTTAAATACTCCAATCACCCAAACTGAAGTTGAGAAGGCAATTAAGGGGTTAAAAGCTAATAAAGCGTCTTCACCGTCTGACAATTTGATTAATGAATATTTCGTAGAATCATTAGATATACTTACAGGTCATTTGACCGATATTTTTAATAGAATATTTGATGTTGGTTACTTTCCAGAATCGTGGTCTAAAGGGTTTATTATACCTCTATACAAAAAGGGTGATTCTGATGATCCTGGTAATTACCGCGGCATAACGCTGCTGAGTGTTTTAACGAATAGAGTCGAAAAGTGGTTTGAAGAAAACAACTTTTTGTCTGATTCACAATTCGGGTTCCGGAAAGGCAGCAGTACAGTGGACGCTATATTTGTTTTGCATACTATAATACAAGATGCTATAAGTAAACACTTACGGTTACCTTGTGCATTTGTGGATTTTAAAAAAGCATTTGACTCTGTTTACAGGAATGCACTATGGTTCAAACTCTTCAAGATGGGGTTAGATGGTAAAATTTTGTTAATGTTTAAAGCAATGTATGCTGTTGTTAAATCATGTGTTAAACACAACAATTCGTTTTCAGATTTCTTCAATATTTCGGTTGGTTTAAGACAGGGCCAAAATAATTCGCCGGCAATGTTTGCTCTTTTTTTAGAAGATCTTGAATTATATATGCAAGATGGTTCTGATTGTGGTTACAGCCTCTTTGAGTTATGTATAATTGTTCTTTTGTTTGCTGATGATATGGTAATAATTGGTCCTTCACAACAAGATTTGCAGAACAGGTTAAACACGTTAAAAGAATATTGCAATGTATGGGGTCTTGAGGTAAACATTTCAAAGACAACAGTTGTCGTATTTAGGCAAAGGGGAAAGGTAAAACCAAATGAACGTTATTACAACAATGAAATTATTGAATGGAAAAGTAGTAAAGTCAAGCAGGCAAAGCCACATGCAAGACGCAACCACCACCAAAACACCGATAGACAGCATGACACACACACACACACAACCACACACCCAAACGCACACGAAATGAACACAGAAAACACCAAAAGACACACAAGAACCAGGGACAAACGTTCCACAACATGAACAAACCACAAGCACAAAGACGCAAGGCAAACAAAAGGAAGGGTGACAAAGAGAGTACCGCCTTGGCACGGTCAGCAGCAAAAACACCACTGGGGGTTTAAACCGGTTTACGGACGTCCTAACCTCGCACTTCTCTCAAAGTCACCCTAGCTTTACAATTACATGTATTGTAAATAAAGGTATCCCCGCTGGACTTACCCACAACATAGACGACGGTGAACACAGGACAACATGTAAAACATAGCATAATATCTGTGACAATCCGTCAAATATGTACTCAATGACTTTGCTGAAGTCAGAGCACCTGCAGGTAAGCCGTTAAGGGCACGACAGGGAAAAAATAATACATGAGTCTGGTACGCTCCTCCTGTATACGTTGTAGACGATTTTAACTATTTAGGGGTAGTTTTTAATTATACAGAATCTTTTGCCTTAAACAACCAATATCTGATCGGGAAAGCTCTTAAAGCTATGAAAATGTTATACAGAAATGTTAATAAATTTGATATCTGTCCACGTATATCTATGCAACTATTTGATGCATTTGTTGGGTCAACTATTAACTACGCCTGTCCAGTATGGGGTTTTTCTAAGTCTAAATACCTAGAGAGAGCACATTTGAAATTCTGCAAGATGATATTAGGCGTTAGACAAAATTCGTGTAACGACGCAATCTATGGGGAGTTAGGACGCTACCCGCTGTATATAAATAGATACGTTCAAATACTGAAATACTGGTTTAAATTATTGCATACAGACAATATTATTCTGAAAAATGTATATCGTCATGCTTGTGAACAATGCCTAAAAGGAAAAGATAATTGGGTAAAGCGAGTTAAGGCACTGCTTCATGAATTTGGTTTTTCAGATATCTGGATACAACCTGTGAATGTACATGTTAAATCTTTTATTTTGTTGTTTAAACAACGTGTAATTGATAACTTTTACCAAAAATGGTATTCTGATGTAGAATCGAATAATGTTCTCAATACACTTTATGTTCATATTAAACCGACTTTTGGTTATGAAAATTATCTTAATAGAATTGTTTCTAAACGTTTGAGACAGTGCCTAACGAGAATCCGCATATCTTCTCATAACTTGCGTATACAGTCTGGAAGATATGGTAGAGATAGATTAGAACGAAATCAGAGAATATGTCAGTTGTGTAATGTACATGACATTGAAGACGAGTATCATTTCATAATTATATGTAAAGCATTTAAAGAACTAAGAGCTAAGTATATAAAAACCTATTATAGACTAAGACCAAGCATGCACAAATTTATTGAATTACTAACCACTGATAATAAGCCAACGTTTATTAACTTATGTAGATTTATAAGTTTTGCGAATTCTAAGCGCAAGGATATCTTATTGGCAGTATAAGATATATTGTTCTTAAAAGTCCACAGTCATACATATAAATACTATCACTTACAGGCTATATTATTAAGTACAGAGCTTTGATCACTTTTATATATAGTGTTCATTTTCCTCATACTTTCTCTCATATTTTATTCGAGGAAAGTTCGTATTTTCGATAATATGGTTAACTCATTCACTCTGAAACTGAAATGGATGGTTCCTGTTTCTAATAAAGTCTAGTCCGTTGTTTAATAGCAATGGTTGATTTTGACAGTGTATTTCAAAATATCGAAAGTGAAGATCCTGATTAGGGTACATCTGTAAGGAGTATTCCGATCAGCGTCTACACAGATTGCATAAGACGGGCATTCTTCACAGTACAGAATTATTGATGACGCATATATACGTCACAAAGGGTGAATGGGTTAGGCATGGGTTAGGCAAATATATCGATATGATTTGGTATGTTACTATATAATTGTTTGAATGTCACGTGATTTGATTAGACCTGTTGAATATGATGCATAAATGATGGAATATGTAACGAGGTACTATATGTATAAGTTACGAATAAACTATGTCTATGTCTATTAAATATTTGAATGCCGAGTTTCCAAAATGGATTATTCTATCGTTGTTTAACTACAGGGTCCATTTAGTATGAAAGGAACACATTTTCTGGTAGAATTTCGCATGACAAACAATGCAGAACTTAAACAGATGGATCCTCTAGGAGACCTCTGACCTAGATGTACTCTGTTCGCTAATGCCAGTTAACTCTATTCCTGTATTCAAAGAGTTAAATGTTGAATAGCAGATTGACACTAATTAGACTTGTCTGTCCAAACTGACTGAAAAACCGAAGAGGGTTGTTCTGTACATTGAATGTCTCCTCAAAGGATGCGATATACAGGAGAATCTTGAAAGAAAAACAATGCAGACCCCGATCAATTGGTTCCTCCAGAAGACCTTTAATCTCGGTTTACACTGTCTGCAAATGTCAATTAACTCGTTCATTTCATTCAAAGGGTTAAACCCCCATTAGTCGTCTCATGATCATGTATGGGTTTGTCAGTGGTATTGAACTCTTGTGCCCGTTTCCGTACACGTCAGAACTGCATTGGGCGCTAAATGACTGTAAATATTTAAGTATAAACAACAATTTGGCAGTTCAGGAGCAAGTACCAGCAGCATATTTCTGTATAGCTACTCAACAGTTGCTCAATAAGAGTTAAAACTACAGAAATTTGGCAAAATATACGTAACTTTACGTTTTTTATGCCCCCCCCCCCCGGATTAGATATTGGGGCAAATTGTTATTGCTCGGTCTGTCTGTCTATCTGTCTGTCCGTTTGTCACAATCTTTAACATTGACCATAACTTTTCAGCGAGTATAGATAGAGACTTGATATTTGGCATGAATATGTTTCTTGTAAAGCCACACATTTTCACGGGTGTTGGGTTAAGGTCAATGTCATCACTCAAGGTCAGAGGTCAAATATGAAGGACAAATCAACGACTTTAACATTTTCCATAACTTTTGACACAGTAAAGATAGTGACTTGAAATTTGGCATGCATATGTATCTTATTCAGCTGCACATTTTGAGTGGTAACAATTTAAAGTAATGCTTAGGTCACAACCCCTTCCGATTAGGCTTAGGGTGAAGTTTAGCCATTTTTGCCTGGTCCCCGGCTGGACACCAGACATGGCCGGCCGGTGGCCGAGGCTCTCAGACAGCATCGGGGAGGTGCCCGAAGGTTTTATATAACTCGAAGTTAAAATTTCTCCGGTGTCCCGTAGATTTTCATAATCTAATCGGCAACATATCCTTCACACATCGTTTAAGTATCGTCCGATATCCGGCCCGGAATTGAGCGGTTATCGGCCGGTGTATGTAGCCTCAGAGGAGACATTTTTGGGACCGGGCATTATTAGTTATGCAGTGCTTAGTGTCCCTAATATGGACTATACACTGCCAGCAAATATTTATATGGGACGAGGGGAAGCCGAGTATCATATTAATATTTGCTGGCAGTTTTATAGTCCATATTAGGGACACTAAGCACAGCATAACTAATTTATCTTACCGACTACCTTTAATTTAAAGTATTTACACGCATGTTTGCATCATAGGCCTACGTGTATGGCTTGCCGTAGGGAAGCAAGGGAATTACCTCCCTTTAAAAGAATTAAATAAAATATTTTGTATTTGCCTCAAATCTCGTTTATATATTTTGCTTTTTCTTTTTTATCATTGTAAATCTAATTAATGTTTATATTTCAACTCAATTAAAGCATAACGTATGTGTATGGATTTTTTTAAAACTGTAGTGATAAACATAAAATATTATTATAATAAACACAAAAGCATATGGCTGCCAAATAAGGGAAGTAACTTTTGTAAATCCATGATAAGGATTTTAGTACCCCCATAAGGAATCTATGGGGGTTTCTCGTGACCTTTATTGACCAATGGAATGACAAGAATTTTGTAGGAGGTAAGATAAAAGCTGTTTACACTTGGAACTAGTATCATGTTCAGATTTACGATTAGTATACATACAATAGAACCTGTCTTAAGCGGTCATTCATTTATTGAACTTAACAGTCTTAAACAGGATGTGGTTGATTAACCAGTGCCAGGGATTCCTGTTAAGATGACCCAGTTTCCGTATTTTTACTTACCAGTGAACTGGGTCGTGTAATATATGGGCAGCGGGCAAATTAAGGCTGTACGGTCTAATGCAGCATCGCGTGTCTCAGTCAGTCTCGATTTGTCCGATGTGATTCCTTTGCCATTGCAGCCGGTGGGATATGTTGCAGGAACAGTATACGTGATACCTTCTTTAGCTCTACTTTGGCTGGGCTTTTTTGGGTTCCCATAATAAGACATTTTATTCTGTAATTAAACTTTGGATATACCCAATTACAACTCTATTAAAATATGATACGCTGTGTACTCCCTCATTGCCATAGCGGGTCGAATAGTGTTTGACTGGAGGGGTTGCATGGTGCGCGTATATAACAGTTGTGTATTTGTATTGCTTAGTTTATATGCATGAATTTCAAATTGATCTGTTCTGTTACCCAATTTTCCGGCAATATTTTATGTGCAGTGTTGTATGTTAAACGAATGTACCCAAGTCTGTTGAGTCTGGGTCAACATTATGGGACGTACTGGCACTGCGCATAGAATGTTGCATTCAAGTTTTGTTTTTTATAATCTGAGTGCGTTGACACATTATAATAGAGCATAATACGCACAGACAGATAAACTTACGGAAAAGATTAGCTTATTTACCAATGTCCTAAATAAATTCTATTTTATTATTATTCTTATCTATATATAAGCATATTTTATTTTAAATGTTCTGTAATTTACGCATTATTATACAGTAAATGTATCTTTGTGAAGCGCTTTTGAACGCACATATCCTGTATGAAAAGAGCACTATATAAATGTGGTATAATAATAATAATAATAATAATAATTAACGCAGTACAAAAATAATGCAGATTTCACCTGCATTATGCTACACCCTGCCTTGCAGATCTATAAAAAGACCTAGATTTGATGGCCGCTGAAGACAGACTCTACTGTAGTAAACCATACTGAAAAATAGAGCATTTGCTCCTATGGATTTGAAAATGTGATTTTTACAGAGGGGCCAAATTCGACCTCTCTTTGACAAGTTCTACTGCACTAACCACTCGATCAAGCTTGTGAGGAACAATTGACCAAGTGTCATGATACAATCTTTTGAAAAGAATCTACTGACCAAGTATCAAACAGCTTAGATAAGTATCAAACAGCTTAGATTTTGATGAGACGTCAATAAGTAGGACTAGAGTAGTTACACAGTGGAAGGTCTCAGTAAGCAGGTCTAGAGTAGTTACACAGTGGAAGGTCTCAGTAAGCAGGTCTAGAGTAGTTACACAGTGGAAGGTATCAGTAAGCAGGTCTAGAGTAGTTACACAGTGGAAGGTCTCAGTAAGCAGGACTAGAGTAGTTACACAGTGGAAGGTCTCAGTAAGCAGGACTTGAGTAGTTACACAGTGGAAGGTCTCAGTAAGCAGGATTAGAGTAGTTACACAGTGGAAAGTCTCAGTAAGCAGGACTAGAGTAGTTACAGAGTGGAATGTTTCAGTAAGCAGGACTAGAGTAGTTAGACAGGGGAAGGCCTTAGTAAGCAGGACTAGTGTAGTTGGATAGTAGAAGGTCTCAGTAAGCATGATTAGAGTTGTTACACAGTGGAAGTTCTCAGTAAACAGGATTAGAGTAGTTACACAGTGGAAAGTCTCAATAAGCATGATTAGTTACACAGTGGAAGTGTGAAAGTTATGCAGAAATTCCCAGTATAACTTTGATTCTGCAGGAAACTAATAAACTAGAAGACCCAGAATTAAAAACGATTTGTGTTTTGTAATTGTAGAGAGAATTTTTACCGTATACAGAAAACCTCTCCAAACCGAACGATACATGTAGTATACATATATTCTGAAAGTAGTTGATCCTCGGAAAGCAAAAAGTAGAGATGCCAAATGAGAAAACTGCAGACTCGGTTTTATTGGTTCTGTTCATGAGTAGTAGTTAAAAGTGAAACACTACTCACGCCCCCTAGGACTGGCAGTATTCAATTTTCGAAACTTATACCATCAAAACTAATGATCACGAAGGACCAGAAAATATAACAACACTGAGAATGTCGGTCTTGGAGACAGGTTGTAGCTTAATGCAGGGTGAAATAATGTAGAAAGCTCCTATAGGAGTTTTCTGTATGATTTTCACCCTGCATTAAGCGACCACCTGCCTAAATGTGTCTAAATTCTTGTCTACTAGAATTCAGGTTGAGGAGGGGGTTTTACTGTATACATTTGTTGTTCTCTATTTCAACTAAAACCTATCTACATCTGCCAAATTAACTTTTAAATATTCATGTAAGAAAAATGACGTCATTAATATTAGAATAATTCTATACTCAACATGAACAATGTAATTTATACCATGACAGAAACTGTAGAATCTGACATTTAATATCATATAAAAGTTTAAATTAATTCATATTTATGCTGTCATTATTTCTTACATGAGTAATCAATATAGGGCCATGGTTAAAAATAAACACGGCTTTTTACGCATTTGCAAACTGAGTACAGCCAGATCAGATTGCGCCTATGGAGCCGTCTGGTCAGGGTCTGCATTTTTGCGTATGATATACTATAGGTATGATTCTAAAGTTTCTGCCATAAAACCTGTGTCGATGTGCTATTGTAACAAATTAATTTCATTAGTATTCATGATTTCTTCATTGAATGTTCACGGAGGAAAAGGTTGAATAACAGATGCTTAAACACATAGCAAACGTTATATAGAAAACTCCCCTATTACTCAGTAAATGATTGACTGAATGAATGAGTGAGCGAGTTGTGTACAGTGGCGCCATGGGGGATAACTGGTCAGTACTTAACTATTGAGTCCACAAAATAATGAAAATCTTAATAGTTAATGACAACAATGCTGATCCTGAGACAAGGAATCCTCTTGTAGCATTCTCTTCTGGGTCTGCGCTGTCTGCAACTAACAGTGCATTCTTATCCTGCGTGCAAAGGGGTTCATAAATATAATGCCATGTATGTATTAAAATTAAGTTCATCCATGATATGTAATTGTAATTCTATGTATCTAAAATTTGTACACATTTGTAAACACTAGAAAATGTTTGCCATTATGAAAACTGTAGAACCCGGTCTATATCATGACAACAGCAAACAGGGCAGACCCTGATCAGATGGCTCCTATATGTTATGTTTGCAAATGCATGTAAACACGTTTATATAAGGGAAGGGTTAACGGGATTTACCTTGGGAATCCCAAGTATGAGACTTTCTGTTGTACGAGGATCACCTTTATGGCTGCGCACTAGACAGTGGGATTATTTCTGTTGTACGAGTAGCAGCGATTGTCGTAAAATTAGGACTTACGATGACTTGGTCGTACTATCGTCAGTAATACGGGTCACGGGGAATGACCTTTCTTTATAATTCGAAGTTCCAACCCACGGGAAAAATAATCTTGAACCCTTTACTCCTTAAATACGCCTTTCTACATCTTTGCAAACCGTGTAGACCCGGATTAGACGGTTCCTACAGAAGTCGTACGAACACGTTCTGCTGTTTGCTTTTGACATTATATAGTAATGAGTCTACAGTTTTTGTCTAAGCAAAACTGTTCTATGTTCGTATGTAATTATGAAAAGTAATCTAATTAATATTAGGTTTTTTCTAACATGAATATGCATAGTGTAAAGAGTTGGAACCGCTCGTTTTTGTTTCAGAAAACAAAATAACAGTATCCAACAGTTTGGACCTCGGCGATATACCCGGCGTCTCGTCTGAATTAACCTATGTGTCTCTGTTTGTAAATACATGAAAATCACGTTTATATTATAAAAGGGGGTTAACCTATTTGGCAAATAGAGTAGACTTAAATTCTTAGATCCTTATGGAGCCGCCAGATCCGGTTCTGTTGTGTGTTAAACATCCTTAAACCATTTTAAAAATAGCTAATAAACATTCATTATGCAATTACATGTACTTCTTATATGAATAGTCATGAGACAAAGGGGTAGTTTTGGCATTTGCATAATTCTATTCAGTGTCTTGTGTATTAGTTTTAATGTACAATTTTACCATGACACAAATTACAGCAACGTATGTGTACACCTTTGTACACCTTTCTGTGCCTTTGCAAACAACAGATCCAGATCAGACAGCTCATGTAGGAGTCGTCTGATCAAGGTCTGCTCTGTTTGCTTAATGATATACAGTTATGATTATATGTACAGGGTCTACCATGGCCAAAACTTCCAAGGTCTATGTGCTTTTATAACCATTAATCTAATTAATATTCCAGTGTCTATGCGCTATTATAACTATGAATCTCATTAATACTCCCGGGTCTATGCGCTTTAATAACCATTAAGCAATTTAATGCTCCCGGGTCTATTCGCTAACCATTATTTTTCATGTATCCTTATTTTCTTACACTAATATTCACCGAGCATAGGGTTAACCCCTTCTCCAATGAACATTCATGCCTAAACTAATCACTTTATGAATATGCATTAATTTATTTGTTGTAATGCATAATTTGCAAGTGTTTGCTTTGACAATACATGTTCTTATAGTATCGGATCTATATTATGTTTTAAGCAAACGGAAAAAAACCTAATCAGATGTCATGACTCCTACAGGGGCCGTCTGATAGGGGTCTACTCTGCTTGCAAAGCCATGTGAAAAGGCGTGTTTGTTTTATGGAAAGGGTTAATAATCCACATCTTGCTGAATAACAATGGTGGTCTTAAGACTATTGTAGCCATTTTAGAAAGTAAAGAAATAGATCTTTCAAATTCAATAATAAAACAAAGTAGACCCTGATAAGATGGTTCCTTTCGAATCCGTGTGATCTCAGTCTACTCTGCTAGTTTGCAGATGTGTGAAGAAGCGTTTAAATATGAAGGGAATGGTTAATGACTGACAATACTAATTATTTCAGAGTCCGGATTAGCAAACCTTTACAGTATTACCATGTAAGTAACCTTCGTCAGAGCAATACTAACTGCGCCATGAATATAAATCAGATAACTGCATCTTTGGAATCAGATGAATTTTATAACTGCATCTTTGGTCATGGCTGCCATCGACTTTTTACTATGTCAGCATTGTCTCCCTTTATCTATTAAATTGTGATACACCCAGGCATTAATAATTTTAAAGACAATATTGTCTTAGATATTTTTAGGAAACTTTTTTTAACCATAAATGGTGAGAACTATTTAAATTACACTTGAGATTTTAAATATATCTTATATGTATTGTTTCAATATGCTAAACTTTATCATATATTCACAGGCTGTTTTGTTTTAAAATATTATTGTTTTGTGTTACTAAAGTCGGCAAATAGCTTCTGATATAGCTAATGTTATTTGTTGTAAACCCGACTGAAAATAAATCTTTTTGTATCTTGTATAGCTTGTATGGCAGAAACTGTATAGATTTTATATCTAATTAGATCTATAGATATGATTCCATAAGCAAGTCGAGCAGACCCGGTCATACAACTTCTATGTGCAGTGTAAATGTGACGTCTGATATCGGGCATCACTGGTAGTAGATGTGTGGTTTGACCCTGTTCCGCGAATGAACTAAATTCTAACCCTGAGGACTAAATTCTTGTAAGGCATGTTACTGTTTGAGCATTGAACATTGATATAAGGCATTGTTTTTATTAAATTGGTAATTTGACAAACATTCTCCGAACTGAGTCAACACTACCATTTGTATAGAACCAAGCATGTCTGTCCGTGATCTGTCTGTCTGTGCGTGGCATGTCTGTCTGTGGCAGGTTTGCGATCAAGGCAGCTAAGTGGGAGTATTCCATCACCTTCTAGTTCGGACAATAATGGAATTTTCACTTAGACTGCTGTAATCTAATTAGCCGATTGGTTTCCGCGCATACCCCTCTAGGAATCGTCTAATTTTCACCAAACTTGCTCAGCGTACTTTACAGCCAGGTACGTACCTCATATAGGATCTGTGGTTGGCATATTCTTCACATATTTATTGACGATTATTCAATCTGATTGACTGATTGTTTCTGTCACATATCTTCTGAAAGATTGGTCCGATTTTTATCAAACTTTCTCACTATATTCTTGTTATTCCAGTACCTAATAAGAGTTCCCAGGTAAGAAAATTACATGCATATTATAGTCGTATAGCTGTGACACCTTCGACGCGATGTTTTGTTAGATTTTTTGTTTGTTGCATTGCTAACTGTTTTATCATACTGTCAGTCATGTTTTGTCCTCATGGGTTTGAAGCTGAATGGAATTATTTGAATAAAACTTGAACATATTTTATTGTGCTGTCGCAGTACAGCAGTAGGAAAATCAGGCTTACAATATGCAGGTATGTGCCATACCTCTTCCGCGGGCCCTTCCTCGACCGTAGTCTTGTTAGATTAATTAGATCTAGTAGTTATAATAACACATGCATTTTTGGGCATGACAGAAACTGAAGAATCAATATTGTCATAAGCAAGCAGAGTAGACCCTGATTAGACAGCTCCTACAGGAGCCAGCCATCTGATATGGGTCTACTGTTTGCAAAAACATAGCCAGGTGCATTAAGTAAAGAGTTGAAAGACCGTTTGAATATTCCACATCAAATTTGTTGAAACCAGTCCCTTAATGTAACAATATTAAAATGACTTCAAGCCAAAAGTTAACCCTTCACTCCATGAATATTCATAAATGTATTATTTTTTTGTAATGGCGAGTGAACAAAGCATATTTAGGCTCAGACAGAAAATGTAGAATTAGATCTATATACCATGAACAAACAGAACAGACCATGATCAGACGGCTCCTATAGCAGCCATCTGATCTAGACCGATCTACTCTATTTGCAAAAGCGTAGAAAGACGTATTTATGGAGGAAGAATTAAGAATTAGACCATTTTATGGTCAGGCATATAGAATTTTATTTTTAGCTAAACCTTTCGATGAAAAGTGGAGTTTTCCTACTTGCCCGACATCGGTGTCGGGTTCCGCGTCTCACTTATGTATGTGTTTATGTGTTTTATGTATATTGCTTTATGAAAGCAAGAGTCTTGGTCATGGGAGAAACTGGGGAAGCAGGTCTATATAATTCAGTAAACAGAGCAGGCCCTAATCAGACGGCTTATACAATAACCGTTGCATCTGCATCTACCTTTTTGCAAATACATAAAACGTCGTATACACTTAGTGAAGGGTTCAGATACAAATCATGCAATAACCGTTGTAAATAATGCCGAGTAACTTGGCTTCTCGTCAGGAGTCAAACTGTTGGAACTATGTAAGTAGCTAAACCCTTGCAATGTATAATATTCATTTAATGTAGGAAATAATGACATAATGATTACGCATATATTCACGGATCTTTGATAATGGCTTATGTTCTCGTGAATATTTGGTATTGGTAGAAACTGGAGAGTTGGGTCAGAGACATGTATGAACATGTATCTCTGGTCAGATTTATTATAATTCCATAAGCAAACGGAGCGGACCCTGGTCTGGTTCTTCTCCGTTTTCAAGACGTGAAAATCATTTCTATGATGGAAGTGTCAATTCTCTACTCTATAATTCAGCTTTTACCATTGTTAAAAATTTCAGCTACTAAATATTCATGACGACGCCTTTATACCTTACATAAATATTCATGAGGAGACATGTCATTCAAATAGAAGTTATAAGAGGTTGTCACAGTGTTTTCAGGAAGAACACATTCTATATTTACCCTGCTAAGTGTATATCACAGATAAAATAACACACCTATCACGTCTTATGTTACTCCCATATACAGACATCTGATACCAATGAATACACATGGTGCCAGTCAGTTTCGGTGGTACTAAACAGAAACAACAAGTGTCAACTAGAGACAACTAGAGACAACTAACTTAGAAAGGCGTTTTAGGGCATTATATATATATAAACGTCCATATATAGTAATATTATACTGTAATAAATGAATAAAACTATTTAAATATTCGAAATATTGCCTTAGATTGCATTTAAAACCCGAATTATAGCAACGGAAAGACGCCGACACCGGTCGACCCAGAGTCAACAAAGCCAACTCGATAAATATTGGGTTACTGTGGTTAATATAGCAGGGTTATTCTCAATATTAGTTGGTAAAGTCATTCTAAGTGTTTATAAGAATTTTTTCTGTAAAAAATATGCGATGTAAACGTTTAAAATGGGATATTTTCCAACCGTGTTCTAAATTAGAAATTGTGTTAAGCGTGAGATTTAGATAGTCATGACATTCGCACATAGCTTGCCAAACCACTTTTTCACAAGTTGTTTCCCTACTATTTCTGATTGATTTTGCTGGCGTATTCTATAAACGATTCAGTTAATCTGGTACTCCGAAAAAAAACAACACTTCTACCCCTGGTAAGTCTTCATCCCACAGTGCTGATAGGTCCCAAGAAATCTCTGTAAAATTCACTAATTTTGTTTGGAATGACGGGGTATATGTGAAAGCAACTAGGGTCCTATGTGCAAAGCACCTTAAAGACAATGCTGTTGAGAACCTACGGAACATTTGGCTCAGCTTGAAGTTTCCGTGGTCATTAACATATTGTCTGTTTCTGATGATATTTTAAGCTCCAAATATCTGAGCTTAAAGTGAGATAATCGCATACTGTGACGTTCCATATCTGGCAAAAAGATTAATGCCGAATATTGAACGGCATGTATTCCACCCTCGACTGCAGCATGGTTCATTCGGTCATCCGTTTTTTGCCATGGTTAATTCAAATGGTCAACTATAACTTAGAATAACGATATGTGCCGTAAACTATTACATTTGGCTATCCGTTTTAAAAGCATGGCTGACAAAGGGCGCTATCTGTCTCTGATTTAGGCCATGGCTCTGAAACGATCTGAGCCAATCTCAACGTTTAACCCTTTCCCTATTCAGTGTTTATTCCAAATTTCAATACCTTATGAATATTCATGGACAAAATAGTTATAATGAAATAAGGAACATGGAACAGTATAGCCATTTTAGACAGGAATGAAACATATCGCTCTTTCAAAATTCCATAAGCAAACAGAGCAGACCCCGATCAGATTGCTCCCAGAGGAGCCATCTGACCTGGGGCTTCATGTACGAGTACGTTATAGTGACTGATGCGTTCAATAAAAACGTTATCAAAATATGAATTTCTGGGTCTACACCGTTAACTCGGTGGCTGATCAGGGTCTTCATTGTATTCACTAAATTCGTCTGAAAAAAGTGTTTTCCTTTGCCAGTTCAAACCCTACATATCTTGATCAAAAGCCATATTAACGGTGAAATGAATGATCTGGGTCTACATAGTGCTCAAATGGACCGGTGCTCAAACAGTAGTAGCTTATGTGCGATTATCACGACTTTGTAAATCACACGTCAACACATAATCAGCTATCGTGTGTACAGCGATCAAAATTAATGAACTATCTCACTTTACATGTTCTGATCAAAATGAAAACAACAGAAATAATCAAAATAATAACTTCTTCTATCATTATAATATAATTCTCCACACTAACACTGTTAATAAGAGGTATATCCCTTGTTGACTTCAGTTGACTGAGTCGGCTATACTCGGCGGAATATAGTTTGTGTAATTGGGGTGCAACAGGGGTTCAAAATGCATTAAGACATTATCTAAGACATTATTTTGGATCCAAACTGATAATTTTCAATCTGTTACGGTATAATACTACTTTATCTGGCTGTTAATATATAAATAATACCCTAAAACGCCTTTTTAAGTTAGTTGTCTCTAGTTGTCTCTTGTTGACACTTGTTGTCTCTGTTTAGTACCACCCGTCAGTTTTCCTTTTGTCTAAACTTGGGTAATATTAAATGTCTCATTTAGCTTAGATTGTATATGACAGCCCCATTGCACACCCGTTCTAAGACGCTCTTACTTATGCAGCGCATCCTGTGTTACTCTCAAATACAGTCACCTGCTACCATTTTATTTTCAAACCAAATGAAGTACAACTAATATACCGATTAGCGCCGTGGTTATTTCGTAATTGTACAGATATGTATACCAATGTTAGTATTTAGTTTGTACAGGGTAAATATTGCAGCTGAATTATCAAATTGAACAAATAATCAACTGATATTATTGTCTAGTATGTGATAAATTCTAGTGTCTGATAAATGAATATACTTATAGTCTTTTATAACTCTATTTAGATTGGTTGTACATCTATATCGTCGATGGTCCTGTTTCGGTGCATGCCCTATTTCGGTGCACTTTACTTGGGAAACGATATCTTCTTTAAGAAGAGCTGAATTACGTCATCACTTTTTGCAATCCACTAAATAAACAAATACCTGTCATCGCTGTCAAAAAAATCTAAAATGTGCTGCAAACAATTAAGTTACTTACTATATTTGATAAAGCATAGCAATTTCAGCCATTTTCCTTATGTCTGTTTTCACTTAGATAATGTTTGTTCCAAAAAATACTGTCTTGAAATTGTTTCTCTCAATTTTGTAGGGATACACATTTATTGCCATATGCTGCAGCAAAGTCACACGTCTTCGATGTCTCTGCTCATTTTTTTTCAAGTACAGGCTTTGTCCAAAAGTATGCCCTTCACTATATTTTTCACATAGGAGAGAGACCCTACAGAGCAGAGATATACTTTAGTTTATTCATACAGGATAGAGACCTAATCTTATTAATGCCGGAAAGATACCTACTAGATTTAAATCCAATAATATTTTACTGGAAAAAAGTCTTACTAGAGTTGTTTTATAGTCAAAATGCACAAATTCCAGGGAAAAGTTTAAACAAGGTCAGAACATTGACAATGAATGGTTCTTGTTATTAAAATACCTAAAACTCGTTACACCATGCATAATTTGTTTGATATGCATTTCATTTTGTTTTAACAGTTCAAAGTTAAAAAATAAGTTACTGACCTACTACTTTTAATTTACAAATGTAGTCATACATTTTTGTTGAACACTGTATTTGGATAAAAAAAGCCGCACCGAAATAGGGCAGATAAACACAAAAATAACACAAAATGGCTACGTCATTAAAACGGTTTCAACCGCGATAAATATGGAATACTTTGGGAATTAATTTACACTGATTTAACTTAGAAGACCTATTACAAAGGTACTATTAGTGTTTTTTTTATACAATTTTAAGATTTGTGATCACCGCGATCAGTTTGATTGCTAAGTGCACCGAAACTGGTCCATCCACGACAGATCTTTAAAATTATTTTTTAAAACATTGCGTCATGAAATTTAGCCAGTACATTTTAAAAGCTTTGAGAGTGGTCAAACAGAACAAGATAAGATTTTATTTTTAACATGGGGATTTAATGTTAACATACGGTTATAAATAGTCATCCATCTAAATAAACTTTTAATATTATTATCATCATTATTATTATCATTACTATTATTATCATGATGATTATTATCGTTATTATTATAATCATTATTATTATAATCATTATATAATTATAATTGTTATTAATATTATGATTATCATTATTATTATTATATTCTTATTCTTATTAGATCTACTCTTCTTCTTAATAATGATATTAGATCTATCATTATTTTTTATTATAATTTATACCATTTTTATTTTATTTTTTTTATTATCATCATTATCATCATCATCATTATATTTATTTTTACATGTATTATTATTATTATTATTATCATTATTATCATTATAATTATTATTATCATCATTATTAATTTTATCATTATTATTATCATTATTATTATTATTATCATTATTATTATTATTATTATTATTATTATTATTATTATTATTAATTATTATAATCATCATTATAATTATATATTATCATTATTAATTTTATTATTATTATTATTATTATTATTATTATTATTATTATTATTATTATTAGTTCAACGGACCGTTTAGTTCTAATATTATTCCTTCCATACACTACATATTTCTACAATGGCCGTTCCATTTTGGTCCCAACCATAAAAACATATTTCTACAATGGCCGTTCCATTTTGGTCCCAACCATAAAAACATATTTCTACAATGGCCGTTCCATTTTTTTTTTCAAATGCAGAATATGACCGGTTGGAATGTCCGCAAAAAAAATGGCCGCAAATAATAAACCTACTTGTCCTACACATTAAAATGACGTCATAAGTCTTCTTTCCGGTACACATTTTATCGTCTGATGTTCGAGCTTGTAAGAACGTTTAACTCATCAGTCACGAACATGTCGGATTTATCTCAAACGTTCAGCAAATCTTTACAAATGGGGTCGGAGGAGGACTTTCAATATGTCTGCGATTTGTGTCTCACAGACGAAAAGCGAATGGAGGCCGTCGTCCATTGTCTGGAGTGTGCTGAAAATTTGTGCAAGGAGTGCAGACATTACCATAAAAAGTCGTCAGCTTTAAAACACCATAATTTACAGGACGTGACGACAATGTCAAAGTCACAAAAACGCCCACAACAACCCCAAGGGGCTTCCGGGGCTGCGGACCCACTGACGGACAGATGCCAGATGCACCCAGACGAGCCCATAAAGTTCTTTTGCAGCTCGCACCAACAACTTGGGTGTAGTGTCTGTGTTCCTCTAAACCACAGAACCTGCGGAGACAACGTGTCTTACATACGCGACATTTCCACCGAAATATCTCGCAGCTCAGAATTTAAACAAGTTTGCTCCGCTTTGAAGAAGTTTGTCGATGGATTAAAGTCGGGAAAGACTCAAAGAGTCGGTCAGAACAGTGCCGAGAAGTATTAGTGAATAGCTACGACCAGGTGGTGGCCGAGGTGAAAACGATAAGACGTGACATCAACCAGCATCTCGATAAATTAGAAGAAAGTTTACTGAACGATGCTTCAAAACAACGAAAACAATATTTGGATTCTGTAACACGTCAAGAACCGAGATTCGATGCAATGATTAAAGAAGTTAATGAAATAAGCTCCGACATGGACAGAAAATGTGAATTGAAGAAGAATAGTCAACTCTTCATCGCGATGAAATGTGCAAAGGAGAAAATATCCACGCTAGAGAATGAGGCCACCGGGATCAATCAAACTATCAAACGACAACAATTTGTCTTCAGCCGTGATGACCAGATTGAAACTATTACATCATCGTTATCTCGTCTCGGAACTCTGTCACTGGTTGGCCAACCAGAAGCTGCCAAGTATCTCCACGATATAAACGTTAAATCTGGTAAAGATACACGCAACTGTTTCATTCGTGGTGCTGTCGTACTGACTAATGGACATCTGGCAGTTACTGATTACAGGAACAAATGTGTCAAGATTATCAACACGGAAAAAAGAAAAATATCTCAGCAAGTTTCATTAACGTCAAAGCCTGCCGACATCACAATGATTGGAGACAATCAGCTGGCAGTAACGTTTGAGGACAACCGTATCCAGTTGATGTCTCTGTCACCACAATTGTCAGCGGGTCGCACTATAACTGGACCAGGTCGTTGTTACTATGGCATCACTCACAATGGAGGAAAGCTCTTCCTGACCAGTTTGGATCCTGTTCCTTCTGTTCATGTTTTAGATTTGACTGGAAACTTGTTACAGCAAATTGATTCAGACAACACAGGAAAGAAATTATTTGAAAATCCTCACGGAATAACAACGAGTCCAGACGGATGTCTCATCTATGTCAGTGATTGGAGCAGCAACAAAATTGTGTGTTTGAGTAGAGATGGTCGTGTGATGGCGACGTATACAAATGACAAGTTACAGGAGCCACGGGGAATAACGGTAGATGAATGGGGACAGGTATACGTGTGTAGTTATGGGACACATTGTATTTCTCAACTGTCTCCCAGTGGACAGTCGGGAAAAGTTTTGGTTGAGAAGGAGAACCTGAGGCCCTACGCCATAACATGTGACACTGGCAAACTGTATATAAGTAGTTGGTGGGGGAGTTGGTTGGAGTGGAGTGACAACGGCAACAAGATTTCTGTGTACAAACTCCAGTAAAGGCAGAGAACAAACATGGAGGTAAGTAAACACTTTTTATCTTTAAACCTTTGAATGCTGAGTTTTCAAAATGGAATGGTCCATCATTGTTTAATGGTAGAGTCCACTCTGTATGAAAATGTATACTTTGTGAGAGTATTTTGAATGACAAACAGTGTAGAACCTGATCAGAGAACTTCTCTAGAAGACGTCTGATCTGGGTCTACACTGTTTACAAATGTCCCAGTAGATCTATGTACATGTACCACATAATGATGTTCTATTCAGAGTGTCTGCTACAATTCTCAAAGAATGAAAAACTTGTTACTATTTCTTGTATTTCTATGAAAATAAAATTATAATAGTGACAAATTGTTTGAATTCTGATGAAATGCTGAGTTACTCACTGTCTGATCTGGATCCAAAGTGTTTGTGTAGCCTACAGTAGGTTACCACATTCATACTCTTTTCATGCAGAGACTGAGTAATTGATCTTAATGCAAAAATGTTGTCTGCTACAATTCTCAAAGTTATTTTTTCAAATTTTCATGTATAAAATTTCTGTGTATTACTGTAAACAAATTGATTTTAACGACAAACTGTTTTGATTATGATGAAATGCTGAGTTACTCAACGTCTGATCTGGATCCAAACTGTGTAGGTTTTCATGAATTCTCTGCTACAATGTATAGAGTTAATATTGCGACACAGTAAAAGTCACAATTGGCTTGTCTGGATCCAGATCAGATATATAATTTTGAATCTAGTTCTCTAATCCTTTGAAGTTTTTCCCTGTTGAATATTCATATAAGAAATGGTGACAAAATGAATATTTATAAGCTATTTTTTGGGATGGCAGATGTACAGAATCTTTTGGTATTTTTTTAGAAACTGTAATATACAGTGAATAGCAAACTGGTACGTCTGATCCGGGTCTGCTCTGTTTGCAAAGACCTTGCATGTGTGAGAAAGTTTTTATTAATTATTTATATTCATGCGGGAAAGGCTAAATAAACATATTGTAAATAATTTAGAGATCTATTTAATAATTCTGTTTTTATTGGAATGTTCATATGTTATGAATTAGATTTTAATATTTATAAATTGATAATTAATATGGTGCAAATTGTTGTCACATTAACACTTTCCCTGTTGAATATTAGTGTAAATATAATAACATGTTGATCATAAATTAAATATTTATTAGCTGACTTTTATGATGGATACGGGTACATGTACATGTATTATGATATATACAGAATGGCTCAATGAGATAGAGCACATGGTATACGGTATTTGGGTCTACTCTGACTGCAAATGTGTGAAAAGTATGTAATTTCACCAGATGTTATACAGAATAAGACAGATTTTATTTCTTTCAGTAACTTATACACATGATGTAGTATCTCATTACATATACAGATGTTCAGTACATATGTGCAAACAGAGCAGACCCTGATTCTTCAGGAGTCCTCTGATCTGTGTCTATTCTATAAATTTACAAAAGGTTAATGATAAAAAATTTAGACGACTTGCAAACAAAATGCACCTTACTGAGGAGGGCTTCTGCAAATATTGGTAAAAACTGCATGTAGAGTAAGATATATATACCGGTAAGTAAAATCCACAAGCAAACAGAGCAGACCCAGATGAGACAACTCCTACATTTGCCGTCTGATTTGACAGGTGTTCTCTTTGCAAAGGCGTGAAAAGGCGCTGATAAAAATATGAGGGAAACTTCAAAGCGTTAACCCGACATTTTTCAAGATTGAATATTAATGATGTAAAGGGTTAATAGAAATTGTAACTGACTTACATGTATTATTCTATAATTTAGTCTAAAGGCACGCCATTCTGTGATTTTGTAACTTGACTTATTCCATTTACTCCATAGATCTATACGCTTGGTTTTGTGATTTTGCAAACAGAGTGGAACCAGATCATATAATACAACACCAGCCGATAAATGTATCAATTGATCTATGCAGATTTAGTATATATGCCTTTGTAAACAGCGTAGACCTAGATCAAACAAAACAAAAAATTAGGGGCTGTCTGATCAGGGACTTCTCTGTTTGATTCTGAAATAATTTGATATATGTATACGTATGATTTCCACAGTTTCAGTCTTGACTAAAACTCCCTGCAGCCTTTAGGAATTTATCTAATTAATATTCAGGATGTTGTTGAGTAAATGGTTTAAAACTTCTGGTCTTTAACTCACCTGAGCATAGCGTCAGTACCCTTTCACTCATGCATACTTTACAGGAATTATTAGTGATGTCATGAATATTCATTAACTTAATGAATCAAGGGAACTTTCGGACATAAAATTAAATGATTTCAGAAATTTTGGAATCAGACCTGTATTGTTCCATAAGCTAACAGCAGACTCTTATCAGATGACTCCTACAGGATACCGATCTACTGTCTGATGATCTTGGTCTACTCTGTTTGCAGTGGGGTGAAAATTCATGAAGTAATGCATTGAACAGCAACTCTAAAATATGTTAACCCTTTACCTCATATAAATATGCATATATGCAAACAGAGTAGATCCAGATTAGACGGCTCCTATAGTGTTTTATTTCTATAACCCCCATCTCTATGTCAAATGTGCTAGTGGGGGTATTCATCAACTTTAGTGGTAGTTCTAGTTATTATTATTTTTACAAATACCTTTCGGGGTTGTCATGTACATGCATATATGCCATTTTCAACTTACACCATGAGAGGGGGGGGACTCATGTATTGCATAGCAATACAACATTAACTTTTCCCCCTATGTTCTGATTTTGGCACTCCAGCATATTTATATTAACAGTGTTTGTGGCAGCTGCAAGCAGGTGACACATGTGTTACTCCGAACACTTATTATTGTAAAATAATCTGTACAGTCAGATCTACAATTTATCTTAAGCAAACAGAGCAGACCCTGTTCAGACAAATTCTGTAGGAGCAGTCTAATTTGGGTCTATTCTTTTTGTAAATGTGTATTTATAGTGAAACGGGTTTATGAACAATTTTACAGTAATTAGTGACATCATGAATATTCATTTTAACATAATAAACAGGGGAATATAAAGTCCTTTTCAGAAACAAAAGAATTAAATCTATATTGTGATGTCGCATATGAACAAACAGCAGACACTGATTAGATGGTTCCTGCAGGATCTACCTTGTATCTAACATCAGACCCTGATCAGTCAGTCCTGCAGTATGGATCTGGTCTGTGTCTTACAGCAGACCCTGATCAGACAGCTCCTAAAGGATATACATGTAATCTGGGTCTAACAACAGACACTGATCAGACTGCTCCCGTAGGATCTACTCTGGTCTAACAGCAGAACCTGGTCAGTTGGTCCTGCAGGATAAATCTGTTCTGTGTCTAACAGCAGACCCTGATCAGTCAGTACTGCGGGATCTACACCTTGTCTAACAGCAGACCTTGATCAGAATGCTCCTGCAGGGTATACTCTGGTTGAACAGCAGAACCTGGTCAGTCGGTCCTGCAGGAGTGAGTGAGTGAGTGAGTTGGGTTTAATGTCCGATCAACAGTATTTCAGTTATATGCAGACGGCACCCGCATGAGACAAGTTATAGTGCTGCCTCACTGAAATACACCTGCCGCGGGCACATGGCAAGGGCATCCCACCCAGTTACATTATCCTGACACCGGGCCGACCAGTCCTAGAACTACACCTTTTAATGTCGAGCGCAGACAAGGGAGCTACTAGTACCAACTTTTAACGACTTTTGGTCTGTCGCGGCCGGGGATCGAACCCACGACCTTCCGTACCACAGGCGGACGCTCTACCACTGAGCCATGCGGCCGGTCGGTCCTGCAGGATGAATCTGCTCTGTGCCTAACAACAGACCCTGATCACTCAGTACTGCGGGTCTACTCTTTGTCTTACAGCAGATCCTGATCAGTCAGTCCTGCAGGGGATCTACTCCTTGTCTAAGACAGGATTGCCACGCGTCAGGGAAAAGTCAGGGAAATTTTATTTTTTTCTAGATCAGGGAATTGTCAGGGAATTTTGAAAACTGTCAGGGAATTTTGAAAATATAGGCAAATGTCAGGGAATTGTCAGGGAATTTTGAAAACATGAGAATGAATGTTATATATTTTAAAAATCCATTACCTATTACAGAAATTATGACAGAAAGACCCAAATTTCGCGACGAAATGTGTCAGGGAAATATGAAATTATGTCAGGGAAATGTCAGGGAATTTTGTTTCCTCTGGTTTGCGGGATCTACTCCTTGTCTAAGAGCAGACCCTGATCAGTCGGTCCTGCGGGATCTACTTGTCTAACAGCATACCCTGATCAGTCAGTCCTGCAGGATCTACTCCTTGTCTAAGAGCAGACCCTGATAAGTCGGTCCTGCGGGATCTACTTGTCTAACAGCATACCCTGATCAGTCAGTCCTGCAGGATTTACTCCTTGTCTAAGAGCAGACCCTGATCAGTCGGTCCTGCGGGATCTACTTGTCTAACAGCATACCCTAATCAGTCAGTCCTGCATGATCTACCCCTTGTCTAAGAGCAGACCCTGATCAGTCGGTCCTGTGGGATCTACTTGTCTAACAGCATACCCTGATCAGTCAGTCCTGCGGGATCTACTCCTGGTCTAAGAGCAGACCCTGATCAGTCAGTCCTGCGGGATCTACTTGTCTAACAGCATACACTGATCAGTCAGTCCTGCGGGATCTACTCCTGGTCTAAGAGCAGACCCTGATCAGTCGGTCCTGCGGGATCTACTTGTCGAACAGCATACCCTGATCAGTCAGTCCTGCGGGATCTACTCCTTGTCTAAGAGCAGACCCTGATCAGTCGGTCCTGCGGGATCTACTTGTCTAACAGCATACCCTGATCAGTCAGTCCTGTGGGATCTACTCCTTGTCTAATAGCAGACCCTGATCAGATGACTTCTGCATCTTTATAAATCATGTAATTAAATTTAGATGAGAACTTTAATAGTTAGCACAATACTGTTTTATATAGTAACCAAACTATGTAATATATCAAGAAGCATAAATTCCAATTATCCTTCTTTAACCTTTTCCCTGTTCAATATTTTCTTTTAAGAAATAATGACGTCATGAATATTTATAAACAGAAAGTTATGTACAGTATATTTTCAAGTGAATTGTATCTTTTGACTAAAAACTGTAAAATCAGATCTATATTATATAAAAAGCAAACAGATCAGACCCTGATCAGACAGCGTCTATCAATAGGAGCCGTCTGAGCTGCAGGGTCTGTTCTGTTTGCAAATGCGTGAAAAGGCGTTTATATGAAAGGAATAATTCTAAAGATACTCATAACTCGTTCTTCCATTGTTTTCTATCACAGTGTGTCAAACAGTTTGGATCTTGATGTGACATTGCATGTCATCTGGATTCAAACTGTTTGCAAAGCATTGAAAGGTCGTCACTGTTTTGACCCGTAGATTGTTGTAGCAATAAATGTGTGCTAAGCTGTTGAAAGTATGTGGAAGTTATACTATGTACTGTATCTATTTGCTTATGATATGTTTATCTCAAGTTAATCATGTGGTCTACAATAGAGGTAGTGAAATAGTACGTGAAGTTTGTACTCTGTACTAGCTGGTATCTATTTGTTTATGATATATGTTTATCTCAAATTGATCATGTGATGTACAGTAGAGCCTGAGTAAAAATGTTTGATGGTAATTGAGTGGACCGGGTTACTAACTAATATCATCAGATCAGAAGTCTCTCAAAAGGTTGAATGGATCACTCCCTCACTCATTCACTATCTGGTTTATTTGTTGATCAGGCCATCATTGCATCAATTAATCCTCTGATGAGGGTGGGGCCCAGTCTAGGTCAGAAGAATTTACAGTTTTACACAAGATCATAACTTAAGTCTCTAAAAAGTTCCCATGAAACAAAAGACAAATTTGGTGGCATGAAATTACAAGACATTTTGTTTCAGGATGATGAAGGTTAAAGAACTGTAAAATGCATATGAGCCAGTTAAAACATGTTACATGTACTTCTGATTAGTATTCTTGTATAAAGATTGAAATGGTGTCATGGATATTATTTAGATGAGTTGTGACAATGGCATATGTCAACACATGAAATATGTAGAGACATATCTAGTATTCCATAAGCAAACATACTCAGGTGGCACCTACAGGAATTTTCTGATCTGGGTATACCCTGTTTACAGAGGTTTTAAAATGCATAATGTTTGTGTGAAAGAGTAAAAGTTGACTGATTTACAAACAAGAATTATATGTAAAGTTACTATCAGACATATATTATTCCATAAGCAAACAGAGCAGACTCAGAAAGCTCCTATAGGAACCTTCTGATCGGGATCTACCTGTTTACAGTGTTTAAAATGCATACTTAATGTTAGAGCTAGTGACAGGTTAAAAGTGTACTGACTTACAAATCGGATCAAGATGCAGCAGCAGCTGGTGAATTCTTATTTTGATAATTAAATCACTAAAACATTATTTTTATACTTGGAATTTACACCATTTTAGATTGTTTGAATATCTGCAGGTCTGAGACTACTATATATACATCTTTAAAGATAAATTTCTTAAAAATTTGCTTTCTTATATATTTCAGGTTCTCTGCAGACACAGAATCTGTGCTGGTGAATTGACTACTGGGAGACATTGGCCAGTGATCTAGTGTATATATATAGTGTTTATCTAATCAAGTGTGTATACGGAAAATATTGAAATTAATCAGAAATCAAAGATCTAATCTATTACGTTGTATCTGTATAATACAGAAATATCTGAAGGACTACTTGATCCTGTGTAATGCAGAGATCTTTGAAGTTCTATGTGTGTAAAACACTAGCTAGACATTACTGAATACAACAGTACTAGCAAGACATTACTGAATACAACAGTACTAGCAAGACATTACTGAATACAACAATACTAGCTAGACTTTACTGAATACAACAATACTAGCTAGACATTACTGAATACAACAATACTAGCTAGACATTACTGAATACAAAAATACATGTACTAGGCTACTAGCTAAACATTACTGATTCAAATGTGATTCTGAAATATATTCATTTGCTCTTGAAATGGATCTTGTACAATATTTACATCGACTACTAGAAATTTGACTCATTAAAGGACCTACTCGGCAGACTTCTGCTGAGCATATGGTTACTTAACCCTTTACTCCATGAATACGCTTTTATGTGCCTATGCAAACAGAGTAGACCCAGATCAGGTGGCTCATATAGGAGATGTCTGATCAGGGTCTGCTCTGTTTGCTTGTGATATAACAGAGGTTTCTGCCATAGCCGAAAATTCTGTGCAACTATAACAAACTATTCTAATTAATATCCATGATGTCATTATTTCTTTTATGAATATTCACGGAGAAAATAGTTAAAACTTGTATTCTGCTCACATTTTAGAAATGTTTTAAAACTAACAAAAACTTACTTCAGAATATGAATTGTATGTAACTTGACGTTAATGTGGTGAGAACAAGCATTTGAAAAATGAGAAACTTTAATTACTTCAGTGGTTTTCTAAGGATTTAGCAGTGTTCAGATATTGCTAATATTTAGGTGATCACATGTATACTAGGTGATTAATAGCACTGCAGTATGCCTTAATTGCATGACTTGAATGTGTGCAGGACTTAATGGTGTTTTTGGCCTATACTGCCTTATCTTTATTTGATGAACATGTGAACTGTGATGATCTTAACCCTTTACTCCATGAATATTCATGTGAAATATAATGACATCCTAAATAATGATTATAATATTTTGTAATGACATGGTATATTTAGCCATTGCAGAAACTACAGAATCTACTCACAATCTGCATTATTTCATAAGCACCAGAGCAGACCCTGATAAGACTACTCCTATAGCAGCCATCTGATCTTGGTCTACTCTGTTTGCAAAGACATAGCAAGGCATATTTCTATGGTGTAACAGGTTAATGGTGTTTATTGAATATATATGAAACATTATGTTTTCTTCGTTAAGGATTCAAGGAATTGTGGGTTCAAAGCTATTCTGCTGCTAATGCAAGAAACATATTGCTTTGTTTTATGTACATAGCATTGGTTGTACATCTATATAGTGGAAGTTAATTGTCATGAAATAGGTATACAGTAAAACCTCTCTAAATGGGATGTTGAATTTAGTATCAATAATGGTCTTCCACACAGGGAGCTTTCTTCATAAATTTCACCCTGCATTAATCAGCCACCTGCCTACATAGATTTAACTTGTTCTTTATTAAGATTCTGACTTAGAGGGGTTTTATTGTATATATAATCACAGTTTGAAAATAGATTTTCTAGTTGTTGTAGATTTGAAAAGTTGGAAATGTGTATATGCAAGGAATTTGGACCCAGCTGAGATTTTGAGGAATTCATCGTCTCAGTTGAACTGAAAATCTTCCACATTTTGACAAAATAGCATTTCAGACCTGGAAAAATGATTTAACTTGATCTTTCTCCCATGAATATTTTATGTGAGGATAAATAATGTCATGGATATTAATAAGACTGTTATCATTATTATAATAGTACATTTGACATGAGAAGTGATTGGCCATGGGATAAAGTGTAGAACCATATCTATATTATATCACACACAAACATAGCACACTTTGATCAGACGGTTCTGATACAGGAGCCATCTGATCTGGATCTACTATGTTTGCAAATGCATAGAAAAGCATATTTATTTTAATTATGGAGGAAAGAGTTAACAATTGTTTTATTTACTGATGAAACATGAAAGTTTAAAGGCAAAAATTAGCCCAGGAGGATAAATACAGGGTTAACAACATTTCACAATTTGCATTTTGATAAGTGAGCCCTACATAGATTAGGTTACATGTAGACTGGGAGTGTATGTGCAGTCCAAGGTGTATTCAATTAACCCTTTCCCTATTATATGTTTATTCCAAATTTAAATACCTACTGAATATTCATGGACAAAATAGTTGTAATGAAATGTGGAAGGGGGAACATTGTAGCCATTTTAGAAAGTCAAGAACAGTATCTTAAATTGACTGGTCAGGGTCTGCTCTGTTTGCTAGTGGACATAAATTCCACTAGTAAACAGAGCAGACCCTGTTTAGACGACTCCTACATGAACAGCAACTGAGTGAAAACAAATTTATATGAAGAAAATGGTTAACCCTTTATCTCATGAATATTCATGTCAGATATTTAACTATGGCATGAATACCAATTAGTTTTATTATGCCGTCATTTCCTAGGGTATTTTTACAATAGTAGATGCTATAGACATTGGACCATGTAATTTTATAAGCAAACAGAGCCGACCATGATCAGATGGCTCCTATAGTCCCGCATATAACTTATATATTATTAGGTGCTGTAAAACCCAATTCACAGCCTCTGCAGAAGTGTCTGATACGAAGTGTCTTTGTGTGCAATGGTGTCAAAAGCTGTCTTTGGAGTAAAGGATTAATGCAGTACTAGCTACATGCTCTGTATAAGCAATATTTCACACATTTGTAGACACCTGTTTGCATGATATAATGTCCAATGTATAAGAAAGAGTGCACACATTTGTAGACACCTGTTGGCATGATATAATGTCTTTGATATAGGGTTACGAAATGTATGACATTTTGACCGTTTCCATCCTTTACAGCAGAATATGTTATTGGATATGTCGCTATTTTATATAAATTATCTAACAGCATACTTGTTCATATACAGAACTCATTTAATTGTTTATATGCCAAAAAGAAGTATATCGCCAGAAAACCAATCGAATAAACACCAAACAAGACAACTTTCATATGTTTGATATGTTATTCAGCAATGTATTAGTATACATGTATTCGGCTCGCGTATTAGTTTCGTTAACTGTTTGACCAAAGTCGATAATATTTTGTTGTAGAACAAAATATAAGTGTAGATAAAAACGGTTTATTTTTTATCACAGGGACCTTTTTTTATACAAGTTCAAATTGACAGTCTTCATAATAATGATTGAACAGAACAAATACTAAGTTTTATGACATTATTGAAATTATGCGTTCATTGTAGGGACTTCCTCTTTAACCTGTTTTGGATATTGTGGTTCATTATACACATGTATGAGTCCTGGAATTAGTAAATTCATTTTATGTGACGTCGCAAGACTGCACTTTCTGTTTGATCTAATGATCATATAGCACAGGGAAAATGCTAAGTGTTAGACTAGTCACCATCTCATAGACACACCTAAGTATAGCTATTTTGTCCATGAGTATTGAGTATGTATTCAAATTTTGGGTTTAGCCTCTATGCTAACTGGTACTAATGTACTTGCAAACGGCTTGGATCCAGATTGGAAGTTGAGTAATAGTTCAAGGACTCCTTAGGATCCAAGCTGTTCATATTTGGTGAGTAGTTCCTCTAAACCCTATAAATACAGATCGAAAGGATGTAAATCTTACCCCATATCAAAGATTGATTAAGCATTTTTATGTTGTAACATATGAGATACCCTTCTCAGTTAACATTTATTTGACGATATGGATTTAAAGAAATTAGACCCCGGTGAGGATGCAGCTTGTGCCTGTCTCATGGCCATATTGTTTTCAAAATCTTTTTTCTCACTGCATATGCATGAATGTACATACACTTATTACTCAGACAAACTTACTTAGTAAATAGTGCTGATCCAGATCAAAGGGCTCACACAGGACGTGTTTGAAAAAGGATCTATACTTTTTGCATCTATGCCAGTCTAATGTAAAATTACCAAAATGGTATCAAATTTAAATATTTATCTTTACAAACTGGTGGAGATGGGAGGCTGGGTGTCTGAATACTGAGGGTAATTAGGTTACACGTGTTTAATATGACAATTAATGTGAGCTTGTAGCTATCATGCAGTTTTTCTTTGACAATATGTTTGTTATTGTATCTTTATCATGTAGATTACATTTGTAACCCATTACCACATAGTCTATTTTTGGATACAACCTCTTTGAATAAATCTACCGGAAAGGAGCATGAACTAGAGAAAAGGAAAAGTGTAGAACTTTGTAGTTTGAAACTATTGTGGTAAATCGAGCTTTTGCTCCTATAGGAGCAAATGCTCTATTTATCACAATGGTTTCACAAAGTGGCTTTTACAAAGTCGTCAAAAGTCGTTAATATGAGGGAAAGGATTAATATGATAATTGCTGTGAAATTGTAGCCATCATGCAGTTTTTCTTTGACAATATGTTTGTTATTGTATCTTTATCATGTAGATTATTATTCAATGCAGAGTGTTATGAGTGCTATTGTTAGTAAATACTTTGTTCATATACTGTAAAACGCCTCTAAATTGACATTCAATTTCGTACAAATATTGGTCTTAGAGACAGGTGCAGTTTAATGCAGGGTGAAAGTCATGCAGAACACTTGAGGAGTTATCAGCATAACATTCTCCCTGCATTAAGCAGCCACCTGCCTACAGGTATCTAAATTTATATTACTTTTGCAGAGTAGGATCCATCTGATCAGGGTCTGCTCTGTTTGTCAATGGAATTTCATCGATCAACCCTTTACCTAATTGAGACACATTTTAATGCCCTGCAAACAGGATAGAAGTCATCTGACGAGGATCTGATCTATTGGCATATATGGGATAATATAGTTACTGCCATTATAAAGATCAGGTAGTTAATATTCATTGTTTCTTATATTAATATAGAACAGGTAAAAGGTTTACACATTTAACTCTTTCCTTCATATAAAATGCCTTTTCACTCATCTACAAATTGAGTAGACCCAGATCACATGACGTCTATATGACTTAATTGACATAGAATAGTGTATATACATGTATGTGTTGTATATAAATCAGGAATGTATAAATATTAATAGAGGAATGTATATACACATAGGTAGTATAATTATATAATAGGAATGTACATACATACAAGTATATACATTTACATGCAGGATGATACAGGTGATATATGGAATAGAGGAATGTATTTATAAACATATAGGTGGTGTATATGATAGAGGAATGTATGCAAAAGCTACAAATAAAGCTTTGGACAGAAAATAACATAAGTGATAGTTGATTTTAGTTTAATAGACAATTACATTCAATTGGAATTGCATCTCTTGTACATGTGCCAGGATGCTATTTCACTACATTCGAAAAGTCGTCTCTGCCATGTATTATGATTAACTATTCTCATGCTATACATGGCTTGGCTGGCATTTGAAAACATCTTGGATATAGATGACACGTCGAGTATATTGGATATGGATGAGACGTCTAATATCTTTGATATAGATGAGACGTCAAGTATCTTGGATATAGATGAGAAGTCGAGTATCTTGGATATAGATGAGACGTGGAGTATCTTGGATATAGATGAGACGTCGGGTATCTTAGATATAGATGCGAGGTCAGGTATATTGGATATAAATGAGACGTCGGGTATCTTGGATATAGGTGAGACGTCGGGTATCTTGGATATAAATGAGACGTCTAGTATCTTGGATATAGATGAGACGTTTCACATCGAGTATCTTAGATATAGATGAGACGTCGGGTATATTGGATAAAGATGAGACGTCGGGTATTTTGGCGTCTCATTAGGATCCAAACTATGTGTATCTGACAATTGGTCAGTTGTTTCTCAAACGTGTGTTTGAATTGAAAATCAGTGAAATGTTTAGTAAATCAGAGACTGGGTTGACATAATTGATTCATCATTTGTGTAATTGTGTAATAAATGTATGGTTGTATTAAATAAATGGTTGTACAGTATTTCATATCTGTGTTCTTGTAATTAGACCCGTTACTAAAACGTGTATATTTACTGGTCAGTGATTATGTTGCAAAACAATTGTAACTACAGACTAATTCCTGAAGTTAAATCGTCATTTGCAAAAGGTTTGGATCCAGATTAGATGCCGAACAACACAGCATCACATCCGTATCCAAACTGTTTGACCCTCTGATTGCATGTTTAGTTCATCTTGCACCAACGTATCATGGAATACTATTGGGATCGTCCTGTGTCTGTCATGTGTCATCAACAATTTCATGCAAAGATGTTGCCTAATCACTTACTTGATTCTCAAAAACATTTAGAGTAATGATCTGTTAATAAGTCCTTTTTAGCTCACCTGAGCAAAGCTCAGAGTGAGCTTTTGGGAGACTTGAATGTCCGTCGTGTGTCGTGCGTCGTCAACAATTTGCTTGTGAACACTCTAGTGTTCATAATTGTAGTCCAATCGTCATGAAACTTGGCCAGAATGAATGTTTAATAAAATCTCGGACTTTCGAAAGAGGGTCAAGTTGGGTTAAAAATTAGGTCACTAGGTCAAATAGCAGGAAAACCTTGTGAACCCTCTAGAGGTCATATTTTTAGCCCAATTTTCATGAAACTTGGTCAGAATGATTGTCTTGATGAAATGTCGGAGGAGTTTGAAAAGTGGGTTACGTGGGGTAAAAAAGTAGGTCACTAGGTCAAACAGTAGAAAAACCTTGTGAACACTAATTGTCACATTTTTAGTCCAGTCTTCATGAAACTTGGTCTGAATGAATGTCTCGATAAAATCTCAGACGAGTTTGAAAGTGGGTCAAGTGGGATTAAAAACTAGGTCACTAGGTCAAACAGAAAAACCTTTTGAACACTCTACAGGGTTGCCACGCATCAGGGAAAAGTCAGGGAAATTTTAATTTTTTCAAGGTCAGGGAATTGTCAGGGAATTTTGAGAACTGTCAGGGAATTTTGAAAATATAGGAAAATGTCAGGGAATTGTCAGGGAATTTGAAAACATGAGAAAGAATGCTATATATTTTTAAAAATCCATTACTTATTATAGAAATTATGACAGAAAGACCAAATTTCGCGATGAAATTTGTCATGGAAATTTGAAATTATGTCAGGGAAATGTCAGGGAATTTTGTTTCCTCTGGTTTGTGGCAACCCTGCAGTCTAGTGGTCACATTTTTTGTCTAATCTAATGATTGTTTTAATAAAATCTCAAATGAAAGTGGGTTATGTGGGGTTACAAACTTAGCTCACAAGGTCAAGTAGTAGGAAAACCTTGTGAATACTCTAGAGGTCACATTTATAGCCAGATCTTCATGAAACTTGGTCAGATTGAATATCTCGATAAAATCAAAAGTGGTTCAAGTTGGATTAAAAACTAGGTCACTAGGTCAAACAGAAAAACCTTGCGAAAAGTAGGTCACATGGTCAAAAAGTAGAAAATCTTGTGAACACTCTAATTAAATAGTCACAATTTTAGTCCAATCTACATGAAACTTGGTCAGAATGAATGTCTCGATAAAATCTCATACGAGTTTGAAAGTGGGTTAAGTGGGATTAAAAACTAGGTCACTTGGTCAAACAGAAAAACCTTTTGAACACCCTAGTGGTCACATTTTTATCCAATCTTCATGAAACTTAGTCCTAATGATTGTTTTAATAAAATCTCAAATGAGTTTGAAAGTGGGTTATGTGGGGTTAAAACTAGGTCAAGTAGTAGGAAAACCTTGTGAATACTCTAGAGCTAATATTTGTAGCCAGATCTGTATGACAATTAACTCAGAATGATTGTCCTAATAAAATCTTGGACGAGTTTGAAATTGGGTTATGTGAGGTCAAAAAGTAGGTCACTGGGCCATATCTTAGAAAAATCTAGTTTACTCTCCAGTGGCCACATTTAACCCAGTCTTCCTCAAACTTGCTCAAAGTGTTTGTCTTGGTGATATCAAGGTTGAGTGTGATCATGGGTTAGGTGGGAATAAAAAGTAGGTCACCGTGTCAAATCTTTGAAGAATTACTCTAGAGGTCACATTTTTAGCCCAATCTTCATTGGTCAGAATCATTGTCTTGATAAAATCAATATACTAAATCTTTGAAAATCTTGTTCTGCAGAACCACTGCTAATGATCCACTATCAATATTGTTCAAATATTTTCCCTAAAGTCAATATTTGCCCTACTCATGGGCTACCCTGTGAAAATCTTAAATCTACGGTAATCAGGTGCGCGATTAAGGACCATCTTGGCCCTCTTGTTCATATTTGTATAGTCCTATCGTAGTTATAAATGATTTGATCGATTGCATAAGTATGTTTCCTGAACTAAAATAGATCTCAATGAAATTCTTTAACCAATATCTATTGATAAACTGCTGAATGGAATTTGATCAAACTTCATAGAAGTGATCCTGAAATAGACTTGTATCAAATCATTTGAGACCTTTTTTCTGCATGACTTTTACACTGCATTAAGCAGCCATATGCCTGCATAGACCTAACTTGTAACTTTCTTTATTAAAAATCTGGTTAAGAGAGGTTTTACTGTATGGAGATATATAATCAAGCTCATAGTTTGATAACTGATTTTCTAATTGGTGTGGACCAAACCTTTGATATGCACAGACAAGTTGGAAATGCGCATCTCTAAGGTATTTGGACCCAGCTGAGATTTTCAGGAATTCATTGCCTCGGTAGGATGGAAATTCCATACTGTGACAAAATATGATTATACCCCACACAACGAAGTTTGAGGGTATACTGGAATCATGTTGTCCGTCCGTATGTCCGTCCGGTTTTCTGTCTGTCCATCCATCTCTTCGTCCGTGGACACAATTTTATCCAGCCATCTTCTACAGTTTTTGCCTCAATTTTATTGAAAAGTATATGTATAGTTTTATGATCATATAAACCTGTGCACCGTCTACATGTATTCTTCATTTTTCTTTATTGCTGAACATCTTGTCATTTTTGTTACAAAATTCGGCTTGGGCATGTATTGTTAAATCTCTTCATGTTTCTTTATGTACTTAATGTTCAGATTCATGTTAGGTGCTGTGACAAGCAGCCAGGTGGGCGTATTCCTTAGACTGACTAACAGTTCTAATTGTAGAGCATGAAAACATGATTTAATTTTTATTTACTGATGAAAAAGTTTAACCATAAACTACATACATACGCCTTTTAAACAGAGTACACGCAGATCAAATGGATGCGATAGGAACTGTGTGATCAGGGTCTGCTCTGTTTGCTTATGAACTTATCACGAACCTATCTCTATAGTTCTACCTGGACCACAATTTCGTGAGCATATATGCCATTATGAAAAGTCTGCTAATTAATAGTCATGTCGTCTTTGTTTCTTACCTGAATATTTGTGAAGGAAAGGGTTAAATACAACAATTATCCCTGGATGGTAAATATAGGCTTAATAATAGAAGACCGAAACAATTCACAGTTTGTATGTGAATGAGCGTGACCTACATATATTAGATTACATGTTAAACCCAACTCACTCTCAGCTCCTACAGAAGTGTCTGATATGAATCTACTCCGTTTGCAAATGCCCCAAAAGTCGCCTATGGTGTAAATGATTAATACAATACTAGCTACAAGTTAGGAAGATTTCATGTATTTATAGAAACATGTTTGCATGATATGATGAAATTAAAGGTTTTACCATTTGTTGTTGCAATTTGTCTCAACCGTGCATGCCATTTTTCTTTGATAAGGATTTGTACGGTTTGGCATACTCGCTTTTACATTGCTACTATTGATTTCGAAGGATCACCCTCTTTCAGAATATTTGTAAAGTTTGGCGTACCAAATTATCAGGTGCGGATCCAGTATTTCAGAATAGGGACAGGCGTATATTTTTAAAAGTTGGGTGAATTAAATAGTGTCTTTGTATTGAATATTAAGAAAAAGCGTAAATGACTGTTAGATAGCTTAAGTTGTCCCTGTATCATGTCAGCATTATTTTCATAGTCACGGGAGTGCGGGGGATATTGTTTTTGCTCAGTCTTTTGTTTGATTGATTCTGTCTGTTGGTTTGTTACCAATTTGAAAGTTGGAAATAGTTTGTCACCATTTCACACACATAATTGATGTATGTGCAATTTATGGACACAAACATTTTTAGGGGTGACTTAATCTAATAATAAGGTCAAGGTCATACATCAAGGTCAAACACAGCTTGTTCTCGTTGCACGTGTATTAATTTACCTTTCCTACTTACTGTAAGTATTCAGACAAACTTAGCAAATAGTGAATACCCATATCAAGATATGTTTGAAAAGGACCAACACGTTTTTCATCTGTGCCAATCTAATTTAAAAGTACAAAAATGGTGTCGGATTGAACTGTTCATCTTTACAAACTGGTGGAGATGGGAGACTTGGTGTCTGAATACTGGGGGTAATTAGATTACACTTGTTAATATGACAATTACTGTGAAAGTGAAGCTATCATGTAGTGTTTCTTTGATATGTTTATTATTATTATTGTACATTTATCTATCATATAGCTTATTCAGTGCAGAACGTTATTAGTTCAGCTATTGTTATTCCATAGTTTGTATTTTTGGTAAAACCCATCTAAACCAGGCGTTCCATTTAGTATAAATATCAGTATTGGAGACAGGGCAGCTTATTGCAGTGTGAAATTCATAGGGAAATCTACTCTATATGTTTTCTGCATGGCTCTCGCCCTGCATTAAACAACCACCTGTCTATAGGTATCTAAAATCTTCTTTACCAGAATTCCGGTTTAGAGGGGTTATATGCAAAATTACCCATTACTTTTCCAATTAAAACAACTACCTGCCATACAGTGTGACTGTGTCAAGGCGAGCGGTTGGGATCGTCCTGTGTCATCTTTGGTTTATTCCAATGTCTCCCACATTTTGATTGACAAATTTCCAATAAGTCCCACATTCAAGCCAGACAGGTAAATCAGTGAAGCATGCATTAGATTATAGTCAGTATTAATTGTGCTTGAACTGGCCTACCTATACAGAACAGAACATATCTTTATTTCAAACAAGATGATGGAAATAAGATGATGGAAAAAGTTGAGGGTTGAATGTGATTAAAGTATTACATGTAATTATACCAAAAATAAATACTTTAATCGCATTCAACCCTCAACTTGTTTCCATCATCTTGTTTGAGTCATTAAGTAATTATCAAGTAATTTTCTGCATATATTTGTTCTCTTTCTATAGATATGTAATACGAATCATTCCTTAATACAAATGGTTACTAAATTTATTTTACTAGTAGTAAAACGGTGGTGGAACGTGAACGACCAAGTCAGATAAGATTTATCTTGTTTATTTAATATACCGACGTTTCGGTACTTACTAGTACCTTCATCAGGGTTACATAAATTTATGTTAGAAAAAGTCATGTGCAGATCTTAAACAGTTTGATGTTTTTCACATTGCTAACAGTTTGGCTCCAGATCAGACACTGCACAATGTGGTGTCTGATTTGGATCCAAACTGTTATTTATTTATTTAATTTAAGAAATACCTGATATTTTCTTAAATATTTAATATTATAAATTTGGAAACTAGCATATTACCTATTTTTCCTAAACTGACTATTTTTTAGTTGAATATATTTTTGGTTTTATTTAATTTAAGAAATACCTAGTATTTTCCTTAATATTTAACTCTTTGCACTGTGACTGTGATTATCTATGCAAACAGTTTGGATCCAGATGAGACACTGCATAATGAGGCATCTCATCAGGATCAAAACTGTTTGTCATCTTGATCACATTTTTGCAAGCGCTTTTGAACGCACATATCCTGTATGAAAAGAGCGCTATATAAATGTGGTATAATAATAATAATAATAAAAAAAAAATAGAGAACGTTTACTTAGCATGCAAGGTGTTAATATCCTAAATATGGTAACTAGCATAATACCTAAAAAAAATTCCTAAAATGACTATTTGTTAGTTCATTAAATGTATTAAAATGAATATATTGTTGGTTTTATATTATCCTATTTGTTATTTACCTATAGCATCTGTGAAACAGACTTTACCAGATAATTGACCCTAGGCTATGAAATAGGTGTTACTCTTAGCTAAGGATTTCCAATATCTCCCACATCTAATCTGACCCAAAATATAAAATGTGGGAGACATTGGAAGACACCTCATCTTTCATAGATAATTTCTTCAATGAATTTATGAATTTCACAGAAATTGTCAGATTGTTGTTAAAAATCGTTCTTGTCCGGTGCATAAGGAACTATAATAAAATTTCCGTTGAACAACATGTCTAACCGATACATTGATTTCCAACAACTTTCACATGAATGATCTGCAGGTGACCCATAATCGGATTTTATAAAGTGTTTACAGTCAGCTACATAATTAGACAATGGAAGCTCCACAACAATTTTTACTGAAACAATATCATTTAATGAGTGTGATTTGCCGAAACTTCTCAGGAATGATACTTGTAGCTTCATCTGCCAAAAGTGATATTAATGGTATTGATTGGCGTTGATTAATGTCCATCGCCTTAAATGAAATAGTTTGTAAACAGATGACACATTGTCTGCAAGTAGTTGATTTATACTTAGTATGCAAACAGTTGGATTATACTTAAAATGCAGATAGTTGATATACTTGGTATGCAAACAGTTTACAATTGCTTATTGTGCAAACAGTTGACATATACTTCGTGTGCAGACAGTTGACATATGCTTAGCATGCAAACAGTCGACATGTATTAAGTATGCAAACAGTTGTAATATGCGTCGTCTGCGGACGGTTGAGAGATACTTAGTATGCAAATGATTGACATATATTTAGTATGCAAGCACTTGTCACGGGCCAGGGTCAGGAATTTTTGAGAACTGTCAGGGAAATTTGAAAATAGGGAAATATCGGGACATTTTCTGGGAATTTTGAATAAATGAGAATGAAGGCCATATCTTTTAAACTTCCTCAAACAAAATTTACATCAACTATGAATGAAAGACCAATTTAAATTTCATAATATAACATGTCATGGACATTTGAAATTATGTCGGGGAATGGGTCTGTCTTAAAAGCTGAAGTAATTTGCCGAGTACATAGATAAAGAAGGAAAACGCTGAAGACAAAGAAATAGAAAAAATCAGAAAACGCCGAAGACAAAGAAATAGAAGGGTCACTGATCCATTAAATTGCGTGGGGGATTATAATGTCAACACCTGAGCTTATGGCAGGATAGTTATCGGATATATAAAAGAAGTTTGGAATATCAGGAAAATTTGTTTCATTTGCCTATATGAGCTTACTGTATTACTTTGACATTCATCAAGTTACCACCTGCATTCCCGATCGATAATTAGACATGTTTTGATTGTCGCTTAAGACAACTTCAACTGTAACTTTAAATGTTGCCAGGGCATGAGCTAGACAGTCCTGTTTGTAATCTCTTTACACTTGAACTGATTACATTTTATGATTCACAAACCAGACAGTTTCTTTATAATTCAGCCGGGCCAGAATGTCCGTCTGTTTGGATGTTGTCTACCAAGTCTTGTAGCTCGCTTGTGTTTCGTCAGGATCCAAACTGTTTGTTAAAAGTCCACAAAAGTCTGGGTCAGATTGACATTGCTTATCCATACTTATCCATACTGGTTTCGAGACACCAATCTACCATACTCTCACCTTTCTCACCTCTGTTTGATAATTATCATTGATAACAGATTTGCAGATTTTATTTTAGCCTACTGATTGGTGTCTCTACGTTTAATACAACACTACGTACCAGGCTATAGACGAATTTATGATAACATTTGCAAATAGAATATAGATAACGTATGGTACATCTGCCCATTACAGTCCAATGTGTTAAATTATATGACCATAGTTTCAAAAATAGATAAATAACATCAACTTAGTGTTGTTTCATGGAGACGAACATTACGCATAAACAGCACTTTGTCTAGCTTTCTTGAGTAATCATATTGATGATTAAAACTAGAATAAAAGCAAGACTGCTTTAGGTTCAAGGGCATAGATATTGCACTGTCGTTATCACAGGTGTTCGTTGCGTGCTCGACCCCACCCACCCCCACCCCATCCCCGCTACCCCATTCCCTCTACAAACCAAACAAAATAAACAAATAAAATACACTAAAACACACTTACATATAGTCAACTCATCATAATTTAGCGTAACAATCAGTTTTTGACAAACACCCTTCGGTGTCAAAGTATATCAAAGATATATGATATATTTTGACACCGATGAGTGTTTGTCAGAAACTGATTGTTTGATGATTTGACAATATGTATGTTTGTTTTAGTGTCTTTTATTCATTTTTGGATTGTAGAGGGGGATTTAGGGTAGGGTGGGGGCATGGGGTTAGCACGCGCTGAACGCACGTGATACTTAACTGTTGGCATATTTTACGAACATATGAAGGACACGTGAGTTTGATAACCGAGTTGCTGATGACATACGTGCAATTTAACAGTTGTAGGTTGATATGCTATCTATTGACATCATGTGCTTAACGAAATAGGTGACCATGGCCTGAGCATGTGTCACCGTGTGATTCTGTCAGTGCTGTAGATAAAAAAAGATGATTGAATTAAAACATAGCATAAAGATAATTTGTCTTTATGGTTGAGATTTCTGTGGTTTTGCAGGGGTAAAATCCTATATTTATACGGAATGATATACTGTTAATCATGGTTTCCATGTATTTATAAACGCCATTAGAATTTGAAATATAATCAAGCTGAGGACAGTTTTGTACTTATCATCAGTCGAGAGATACACCAGTTTCAATATTACCCTATACAAGTACATTGAAATGGTCCAAAAGCTAACAGTCTCGCTAATGTAACTTAAGTAACTTAGCATCTCTTAGAGTAAATTAGCGTCTCACACTGAGTAACTCAGTGTATCATACAGTTAGAGTAACTCAGTGTATCATATAGTTAGAGTAACACAGTATATTATATAGTTAGAGTAACTCAGTGTATTATATAGTTATAGTAACTCAGTGTATCATACCGTCAGAGCAACTCAACATCATATAAAGTTACGGTAACTCAGCATCTCATCCGTTAAGAGTTAATCAGTATATCACACAGAGTAACTTAGCGGCTCACACAGTAAGAGTAATTTATTGTATAATACAGAGTAACTCAGTCTATCATACAGTTAGAGTAACTCATCAGCATATAAATTTAGAATAACTCAGCATGTCATACATTTAGAACAACGTCCCACACAGTGAGAATAATTCCAGTTAGAGTAACTCAGTGTCTCATAGATTTAGAGTAAATCAGCGTCTCATACAGTGTCTCATACAGTTAGAGTAACTCAGTGTCCCATATGGTTAGAGTAACCAGTGTCTCATACAGTTATAGTAATTCAGCGTCTCATATATTTAGAGTAACTCAGTGTCTTATACGGGTAGAGTAAGTCAGTGTCTCATGCAGTTAGGATAACCCAGTGTCTTATATGGTTAGAGTAATGCAGTGTCTTATACAGTTGGAGCAACTCGGTGTCTAATATAGTTAGAGTAACTCAGTGTCTCATATGTTTAAAGTAATTCAGTGTCTCATACAGTTAGCATAACCCAGTTTCTCATACATTTTGAGTAATTCAGTGTCATATACGGTTAGGGTAACTCAGTGTCATATACGGTAAGAGTAACTCAGCGTCTAATACCGTTGTAACTCAGTGGCTCATACGGTTAGAGTACATTTGTAACTCTGTGTCTCATATGGTTAGAGTAACTCAATATTTCATAAGGTTAGAGGAACACCGTGTTTCATACGGTTAGAGTAACGCAGTTTCTCATATAGTTTTAGTAACTCAGTGTCTCATATAGTTAGAGTAATTCAGTGTCTCATACAGTTAGAGTAACCATTGTCTCATACGGTTAGAGTAACCATTGTCTCATACAACTAGAGTCACTTGGCATCCCATACCGTTAGAGTAACTCAGCAGCTCATACAGTTGGAGTAACTCAGTGTCTCACATAGTTTTAGTAACTCAGTGTCTCATACAGTTAGAGTAATTCAGTGTCTCATACAGTTAGAGTAACTTAGTGTCTCACATGGTTAGAGTAACTCAGTGTCTCATAAGGTTAGAGTAACCATTATCTCATGCAATTACAGTCACTTGGTATCCCATACCGTTAAAGTAACTCAGCAGCTCATACAGTTGGAGTAACTCTGTGTCTCATACGAGCAGAGCAACTTGACATCTCATATGGGTAGAGTTACTCAGCGTCTTATATAGTTAGAGTAAACTGACATCCCAAACAGTTAAAGTTACTCAGCATATCATATGGTTAGAGTTACTCAGCATTTCATACAGTTAGAGTAAATTCCATACGGTTACATTAACTCGGCATATCATACGGTAAGAGTACAAGTAACTCAGCATATCTTATAGTTACAGTTACTCAGCGTCTCAAATGGTTGGAGTTACTCGGCATCTGATACCTTTAGAGTAACTTACGATTCAAACTGTTTAGCGTTTCTCAAAAGAAATTGGTCAGGCATTTATTTTGGACTTTTGTCACGCTACATGCAGCCGCCGTGTGTTATCAACCTTTGCGTACATTCTGGGTCCAGATAAGACGTCCAGATGACCCGCCGTCTACTGTGTATGTACAGTAACGTCCATCAAAGATACATACCACTTTATGAATAAACATGTGTTTAAAATGTGGCGTTTGCTTTATAATAGAAAGAACTTAACCCTTAACTATATAAATACGCCTGTCTATGCATTTGCAAACAGAGTAGATCCAGATCAGACAGCCCCTATAGGAGCCATCTGATCAGGGTCTGCTTTGTTTGCTTATGATATAAATGTAGGTATGATTGTATAGTGTCATCGTCATGTGTCCATGTGCTATTATAGCAAATTAATTTACACTTATGTAAACGCCCTTTTCACGCATTTGCATTGTAGACCCAGGGTCTATCAGAGTCTGCTCTGTTTGCTTATGAAATGATGCTATATTTGAGTACAGTTTCTACCAATGCGAAAGATATACCATTTACAAATACAATTTTAAAAACTCAGCTAATATTTATTCATGGTGTCATTATATTATTTGTTTGACCTGGATCAACACTATTTGCAAAATGCGCAGTAGACAAATTTATATTTAGAACTAAAGAGTAAAGAGTTAAGGTAGTACCAATTCTTTTAAGGCCTTTGCAAACAAAGTAGACCCTGTCAGATGGCTGCTGTAGGCTCACTACGCTAATGCAATTATATAGATCTTATTCCAGAGTTTGCGGCATGGTGAAAACTTCTCTGGTTATGCTCTCCGTGTGAAACATCGGGAGAGTATATAGTCGTCGCTTCTTCATGCCGTCATTCCCCATTTCCTACCATCCTAACTTATTTCCTTCCTTTCTTCCTTCCTTCCTTTCAGAAAGAGATACATAGACAGGGGAGGGAAGGGAGAGGGAGGGTGAGTGATAGACAGAGACTTAGACAGGATGCGAAAGGGAGAGACAAAGAGACAGAAACATATTTATCGCATAATCTGCCTTGTTGGAGTGCCGTAACAGTTTGCCGTCAATCGCGAAAATGCACTAGAGCAGTTTAAATGCAAATTAGCAATCGTTAGCCAATCGTAGAGTTCATCTTTAAGCGTTAACCAATCGTAGCGCTCCATGTGCGTCGTCCGTTATAATACTTCGCTATTTGTAAGCAATGACACAAACAGTCATCAGCTATAGCCTGTTTCATTTTCTATGTAATTTTATAAGGTTCAATAATTTTTATGATAAAAAGATTCTTACATAAGTGTTCATTACAAAATGGTTTCAAAAAAACGCGTTTACTATAATGAATATTATTACAGTAAGCTCGTTTCATAAAAAACAATGTGTAATGAACACCCATGTAAGATCTTCTATATCGAGGATAGAGACAGAATCAGACACAGAGATACAGGTTCAAAAAGACAGACAAATAGATATACAGATATATAGACAGGCAGACAGATTGACAGACAGACATATATATAGACATACAGATAGACAGTCAGACAGACGGACGGACGTAGATATAGTAGCGAATCGAATGTAAAGGTTTTTATTCGTTTGATCTTGACAGCACTTTGTGCCTAAGTCTGTTCTCCGAAAACTTATGATAATACATGTATATCTATTTCACCCAACTTGTGTCAAATTAGCAAGGGAGATTATGCAGCAAAACGTTTGACGAAATTATGTCAGAGTTACCGAACATGAAAATAAAAATCAATAATACAGTAGGAATGTTCTATCACGGTCGATTGATGAAAATATGTTCAATGACCAGGCGTGTTTTTAAAAGCACGAAGAGACTTAATGGAGAATACATTTATTACGGAGGAATCTTGTCATCAGACATTCGGCTACAACATACATAAAAGACGAAACAATTGAGTTTTTCGGAGATAAAGATTTAGGAAGGTTCTACTGTATATTCATTCGATAGCGTGGGAAAATCTGAACAGGGTCAATCAAGCGGGGATACAGTCAGCCAATTTCCGCATTTGTATTTATGTAGTTTCATTCTGTTGCTCTTACAATAATGACAAATCTATAAAGATTACACGTATTAAAATTTCCATCGGTACATGTATATCTCTTCATAATTACTAAAATGTAAAAGATAAACTAAACTGTGTCCCCATTACTTGATTATACTATATAAGATTTGGGACCCACGGCGGAATACTTTGCGGATTTGTTGAGATCACGTGACTCTTTCGGAGGAACACACTTAATGCAAACAGTATATATCCAGATCAAATTATTATCCTTAAAGGGAATAGTTGTACCAGGGTCTTTATTATTTGTTGCTATGCCAGTCTTGATCAGTTATCAAAATGATGTCAGTTGGAAATATATTATCCCGTGTTTCAAGTGGGTATAGATTAAAGACATTACCCAGGTCCATACAATGAGTCCCCCCCCCCCCCCATTGTTCTCAATAGGCGTGAAGGTAACAGTAAAAGCATGATACAAGTGTGCAAAATATGGCAAGCCGTCTCATTCTGTCTAGAGAGGCCCTGACATACAATTAAAAGACCATTGTTGGTCAGAACCCAATAGAAGTTCAACCCTTAAGAAGCCTACCACTAACAAACAAAGGGCCATATGCAAACAGGTTGGACCCAGATGAGACGTCAAGTAACCCGGCATCTTATCTGGATCCAAGCTATTTGACAGACAACATTTTCACAAATCTTTACAAACTATGAAGCACTTTCACATTTGAAGCAGACAAGCAATTTAGCAGATGAATATTTTATAAGGATTAAATACATTAAAAAAAACCTGAGCGCTTATGTATATCAGAGATAAAACTCTGGACATTTGGCCTGCAGTAGAATCCATTTAACCTGCAGTGGAGGAGAGCTATAATATGTTCAAAGGCGCCCTAATTAAAGCTGAGAATTCAATTTTGTCTTGTAGAGCTGGTGTTCATATATACATGCCATGTTTGTTTGTACAGTGGAGAAAACGTTATCATTCCCCGTTTAAACGTATCTATCTATACGCAAATGCACTGAAGTGAAATGTAGAAAAATACACCTTGTTGAAATATCTCAAGATATTTTTTATCTGAGTGGAAAACCGTTGCGAGTCTGATCAGACGCCGGGTAACCCGGCGTCTGATCTGGCTCCTAACTGTTTGCAATGGAAATAATTGTTTTAGCATAAACGCGTTTAATGGGAAAGAATAACGTTTTCTCAACTCTGTGTGTGTGTGTGTGTGTGTGTGTGTGTGTGTGTGTGTATGTGTGAATGTGTGTGAAGGTCTCCTTTCTTTGGAATTATTATGACCAACGATTGTGTCCATGGAGTGGACCAGACCCCTGTTTTCCATATTGTTTCGCCCTACGTAGGTGTATTTTTTATGCCCGATATCCCACTTGGACCTGAAAATGTGTTGTACTGCTGATGAGCATGGGAACAAACTAGATAGGTCTCCATACACCTGTAGAAATTTCCTGGCTTTTGCAGCGAAATAAAATGTTGTCTGCGTAGTTGCACGTAGTTTTTTCCTTTTCGATTTAATATTTTCATTCCAGTGACACACTGCTAAAGATATATTTGTATGTGGAGTGTCATGAATGTAGGTTGAGCACTTTAGAAGACATTCACAGGCCGAACGGACAAAGCGGGGCCTATATGCTCCTTTTTATAGTTTCAGGGAGCATAATAAAAAATAAAAACATATACTGCATTAGTGACAATCTAATCATTTCCAAATCATCAAATGTAAGAGACGGACCTCACATGGAACGCTCCAGTGGTTCTTGACAGGCACACTGCTATAGCTCTTACCATGTGCCGCATGCTTTTTCACAGGTTAGCTGTAAAGACCCAAGCCGGCCAAGGGAATGTCTTTAACTAGGGAAGATTCACCTCATGCAAGTTGAATGATGTCTTCTGATATCAAATTATGTAGACGCACGATTAACCCTTTCCCTGTTCTATATTTAGTCCAAATTTTGATACCTACTGCTCATTCATGGATAAAACAGTTATAATGAAATATTGAAGCTTGAACTATTGTAGTCATTTTAGAAAGCAAAGAAACAGATCTATCAAATTCTATTAGCAAACAGAGCAGACCCTGATCAGACGACTCCTAATCTGTTTGCAAATGCGTGAAAACACGTTTATATGAAGGTAAGGGTTAAGCAGTCACGTGCCTGAAAGTGTCTAAATTATTCTCTACTGGAATTCCGGTAAAAGGGGTTTACTGTACTTTTATAATGGTAGGATGAACTAGGGAACAGTTGACCATGACAGTAGATCTAGATTAGTTGGCGAAATTAAAACAAGTTCACTCTGTCTTCAAAGGCGTATTTATAAAGTCAAGGGTTAAACACATTTTACACTCAAGTTTTCTTCAACTTCTTCAAAACATTCTACGATAAGAATGTAAAACAGCTTAGCTGATGACTACGCCAATATATCTGTGTCTGATCTGGATCCAATCTGTTTCCAAACGTATTCGGCGTCATTCGCTCTCATAGAGTGTGCAGTAAAACCTCATATATCTGAGCAGTTTAAAACATAAATATAGTTATCGGTATTTAAGACAGTTGAAAGCTTAATGCAGGGTGGCAGTGTTGCAACTAGCTGGTCTGTGAAAAGCATCTCTGAAATTTCCGGATGGGACCGGGATTTGAACCCCGGACCTCCAGACTGATAGTCAAACACGTTACCACTAGACTACCGCCACCTACATGCTGCTTTGTAAACTTTACTAAATCTAGGGTGGCATGTATGTAGGGTATTGCAATTAGATATTCTTTTAACTAACTTTACTTTAAGTAATGCATGGTGGCAGTGTTGCAATTAGATGTTCTGCTAATTTTACCAAGCCTTCAGACTATCGAGGATTACTGTAGCTACAATTCTAACTCGCTCATCTTTCTATACTACAGCCTGTTTGTCTTCTGCGACCTTTAACCTTAGCCTCTATACAGTTGACATAGTCTTCTGTGACCTTTAACCTTATATAGTATGTATACAGGTGACCGTGTATTCTGCGACCTTTAACCTTTTTTCTGATAGATATTCGTGTAAGATTCCATCCATTTTGAATATTAATATATTTGAAATGTAAAAAGATGGCATATTGTAGAAATATGTAACATGCATTGTATAACCAAACAGGACATGCATTGATCAAACGGCTCCTAAAATCAAGTCCATTTCTAGAATGTTATAGCATGTAGTAGAGGCAGGCTGTACCATTCACACGCTCAATTATTTTAGATCCAACATCAGTGAATAATTCTACCGAAAAGGAGCATTTACGAGAGAAAAGGTAAAATTCGGAATTGTGTAGTTTTGAAATAAATGCGGTAAATCATAATGGTTAGTAGTTGGGAATGGATTAATGCTGGCCAGACCGTGTTACAGAAATGTCCAAAAGATGTTTTCTGACTTACTGTTGCCATACATTAAGCAATCACCAGAATGAAACTAATCAGTATGTGGTCGCTTAATGCTTTCCTTATAAACAATTTAACACATTTGCAAACAAGCCGAAGTTTTTACCATCATTACTGTTCACAAGGGATTTTACAGTGGCAGAAATTTACAACATCAGATCTATAGTATATCATAAGCAAACGCGTCAGCTAATTATCAAACGACTCCTATATGAATACTCTGATCTGGGTCTACTATGTTTGGAAAAGTGTTTATATGAGGGAAAGGTTTAACACCGGTAACACATCCGAATGGGAAAAATTGAAAAAATTACAATACTTTAACCCATTTCCCATAAACTATATTCAGACCCAACCAATTTGAAGTAGTCTACCGAAAAGGAGCATTTACTAGAGAAAAGAAAAACTTTAGAATTGTGTAGTTTTTAAACCAATGTGATAAATAGAGCAATGATTTCTAAAAGTGACTTTATAGAGACGCCAAAATGCGTCACTAGGGTGGGGGATGTGTTAGTCAACCTAAGTATTAACATATAGACATGTAGAGTAGACCAGAAAAACAGAAAACGTGCGTACATTCCTACACCGTGTATTAACACCGGGGTAACACTGGTAGCTTACCCGAATGACCATCATGGAACAATTAGAATACCTTAATCAACATAAGTATTCAAACTAATAACTTATAGACAAGTAGAGTAGACCGGAGCCAATAACTTATAGGCAAGTAGAGTAGACCGAAGCCAATAACTTATAGACAAGTAGAGTAGACCGGAACCAATAACTTATAGGCAAGTAGAGTAGACCGGAGCCAATAACTTATAGACAAGAAGAGTAGACCGGAGCCAATAACTTATTGACAAGTAGAGTAGACCGGAATCACTGATAAAGGTGCGTACTTAAATACTAAAATCGTTCTTCCTCCACCTAACCCTACGTTGCGACCACTCTTTAGAGTTGTCTCTTCGCGACGATTCTAAAGAGTAGTCAACATAGTGTTTGGAGAAGAAATAAAGAAGTTGTTATTGAAAATGTTATATTTACGCATCTTATCTGGACCTCAGTTCTGGTGTAGACCCAGATCAAACTGATCCTGTTTACTACCGTGGGTTTTAACACCGACTAAGATATAGGGCAAAGAAAAAGGACACTACCAGTTACAACAAGTATGCCACGTGAATCATATTTAGCTGCGGCATTGGATATAAATATCAAGGGAGAATACTATTATTTAGCAAATCTGTTGCCATTCACTTGTTTGGTCCCTTGTTTAAAGTATCCAAAACTAAAACTTTTTATTGTAATTTTAACTCAACCCTTATTCTAAAATTATATCCATAAATATTTACGACCATATGAAATACTATGTGTGAAAAGAAACGGTTCTGAAATGAAAATGTGTCATTATATTTAAGTTTTAAATTATATAGTAGTTGTAAATTATAGTAGCTAGCTTAACCTTATTAGACATAAATAGTAGCATAGAATCAACAGAGATGGAACCATCTCCTTATAAGGGTATTGATTTGGGTATGTGCAGCAACGTTATAAATGCCGTACCGACGCTAATGTCGCACTTGACGTTATCTCGTATGTCGCAATGTTGATGCTAAATGTCTGAACCATCGCTGAATGTCGCAAACCCTCCTAAAGCTATATGTGGCATTAATAACGCAAAATGTCGCAATAAACTGTATTACCGCTAAATGTCGCAACATCAACGGTGAATGTCACACTCCTTTATCAGCACTATTTTGTAGTACGACGAACGATAGATAGATAGATAGATAGATAGATAAATAGATAGATAGATAGATAGATAGATAGATAGAATTCACCTGCTATTCCGCGGTGAGGAGTTACCTGACATCTAATGGTGTGAACTTACCTGTCATCTGAACTATTTTCATTTGTTACATGTATATACACAAAGACAATCATAGCGACAAAGTATACAAATAACGTAAAATCTCAATTATTCGAACACTTAAATACCCCGGGAGTTCGAACACACAACTGCATATCATTATCGATCTTGACAGGTGGCAGCTTAATGCTGGGTAAAAGTTACACTATCACTGTGTATTAAGCAGTACTTGGCTAAAATGGTTTAAATTATTCTCTATTCACGGAACATGTAGTGTTTCACAAGAACATACGTTAGTCCGTTTTCAAAAAAGATCTTCGGTATTATTCACTGAACTAAATTGGATGATATTTCCTCAGAGAGTGATACATGTATGCTGATTTCCAATGTTCATAATAGAAACTTAAGATCTGCTTCTCAGGTCCCTTTATATTCTCCAAGACCGAATGCAGAATGTTTCAGAAAAGCGTTTTCTTAATCGTGTTCTATAATTGGAACCACCCCACCCCTTACGTTATAAACGCAAATTCTGCTGTTGCATTCAAAACATTCTACCTCAATCTACCTTAATTGGAGTCCTCAATGTGCTTCAATCTACCTTAATTGGAGTCCTCAATGTGCTTCAAACCTGAAGTTTTGTCTCTCTATTTTGCTTATTGTATATGAGCTCAGCTGTATAATTTCCAACAAAGGGCATTGCAAACAGTGTAGATATTGACCGTCTACCGCCTTAAAGATGTCCGGTTTGTAGTCGGGGTCTGCACGTCTGCAAGTTCTCAGTGTTTACCATGTTTTGTTTTCTATGATCATAAACGACTGGACATACCCTGTTAGTTGATGTGGGTCAGCATGGGTGTAACATCTTGTGGCTGTTGTAAATATGTTTTGATGGCCTCATGGAAGATTGGTTAAATTGGTTAAATTACCAAATTTAAAAGTCTTTATTATTATTATTTTATTGTTATTATTATTAATATTATTATTATTATTAAAATTTCTCATTATCAATAATATATCCAAGCATTCCTGTTGTTGAATGAGTTACATTTATATCAATTTGTGGAGCAAATAACTTTGTAATTTTATGACTAATTAGTATCAAGTTGGAACGTTAATTAACCTTCGGCGCCTTATCAAAACAAAATTGTTTGGCACCATGACTGTATATACTTGTTTGAACAGAAATGGACAAAATAGTAACAGATGACAATTTGTAGCAGACGCTAATTAGTTGTCGTTGAGATAATTGATAATACATTTACTTTCTTACACCTGGCTTGCTAACTGTTTCTGTTATGTGTACAAGACATATTTACAAAATTTACACATTTACAAAAACAGTAGACTTATGATCCAACGGCTATAGGAGCCGTCTGATCTGTTCCATAGATCTGGGTCTACCGCGTTTGTTTATGAAAATATAATGGATCTGACTTTACACAGTTTCAATCAATACCAGATAAATCCTGTGTACAATTGCCGTTATAACGAATCAACTTATAATACTCATTGTGTTAATGCTTCGTTCAAGAAAATTCAAAAGGAAAATGGTTCTTGGAATCCAACTGAATTGGATCTAAACTGTTTGTAAATGACTAGACAATTTTTCAACGGGGAAGGGGTGGTGTGTCAAGAAATAGTCCCGACCGCTTTACTGTCTGAGGCATAATAATTCGTCTAGTTCCTTGTCGTGATGGAATACAATTTCCTCTGCTTGAATGTTGCCTGCTGTTGTCGAGTTGCTATTTGTACCTGCTGTTTTATTATGTCACTCAATATTTACGACATTTTGTGAGACATATTGATCAAGCTCCTGTCACATTTGTCATTCAATTATTTTATCGAAAGAATCTAACAGACAGAAGGAATTCTCGTAGGTTTGGGAGAGTGGGTCACATATGAAATAATGTGTCAAACAATTCCCATGGGAAACAACAAATTACTCTCAACCTTCGACACGTCCACGATACACAATTGTATACTATGATAGTAGCTCTGTCGTACGACTGCTATGCAACTGTATACACACGTGTAACTTTGAACGTACGACAAGTTCACGATACGACATATAACTGTCAACCTTCGACAAGTCGTCGATACACATGTGTATAGAATGATATTAGCTCTGTCGTGTGACTGCTGTACAACTGTTCAGTCACGTGTTACACTCAACATGTACGTCAGGTCAATGATACATACTTGTATACAATGACAGCAGCGCTTTCGCACGACTGCTATACAACTGTACACACATATCATTATGTTCAAACCAAAGGTGCTCAACGCATGCTTGGAGTCACCCATGGAACCCCACCCCACCCCCCCCCCAAAAAAAAAAAAAAAAAAAAAAAAAAAAAAAACAAACATTGTGATCGAAGTATGTTAAACTAGCCTAAAACTATCTATCCGAACCTTAAACCACTCCGAAATACAAGAAAAACACGACCCGGAAAAAATTCCTATCGGGTCTATATATGTATTGAAAGGTATCTAAATACGACAGATCAGCGGCGGAAAATACAACATTCATGTTTTTCAAAGTCTTACAGCAAAGCCAATTCAACACCGATTTTAATCATTTTGGTCTTGATCCGTTCCAAATTCCATATGCCAAGCGTCACAGTTAGTGCTTCCCTTAAATATTTCCCCGTCTTGTCGCTGCAAGACCGCGAATTTGAAAATACGCTAGAGCGAAACGATGTGACTCCCGCCAGGATGCATAGAAGTATATAGGGGGGTCTGTATTCGTTAAACTTTTCAGCAAAAACGCGAATTATGCTGAAACACATTCGAAAAACATTCAACTTACCGCAGTTAAAACGGTGCTGGCTATTTGTAGTCTGCTATGAGACGCCAGTTTTCTTTCTCATACTTTCGTTTTGAACGGAGGTGGCCAAATCGCTGTGGCCCGGAAGTAGTAGTTAATTTGCATATCGAATAGTTTATGAGCCGGGTCACAGCGAAATGGTCGCATCCATTCAAAAGGAAAGTTGGAGAAAGAAAACTGGCGCCTCGTAGCTGACTGGAAATAGTAAGCACCGTTTTAATTGCTGCGAGTTTTATGTTTTTATATATTGTTTAACCATAATTCGCGTTTTTGTTGAAAAAATTAACTAATACAGATCCCCCTATATACGTCTATGCATCCTGGCGGGAGTCACGTCGTTTCGCTCTAGCGTTTTTTCAAATTCACGGTCTTGCAGCGACAAGATTTAAGGAAAGCACTAATTGTGCCGCTTAGCATATGGAATTTGGAACGGATCAAGACCAAACTGATTGAAATCGGTGTTGAATTGGCTTTGCTGTAAGACTTTGAAAAACATGACTGTTGTATTTTCCGCCGCTGATCTGTCGTAGTTAGGTACCTTTCAATACATATATAGACCGGATAGGAATTTTTTTCCGGGTCGTGATTTGCTCGTTTTTCGAAGTGGTTTAAGGTTCAAATAGATAGTTTTAGGCTAGTTGAACATACTTCGATCACATTTTTTTTTTTTTTGGGGGGGGGGGGGGGGTTTCCATGGATGAGTCCAAGCATGCGTCGGGCACCTTTGGTTCAAACTGCGACAAGTTCACGAAAATCATAAATATACAATGAGAGCATCTCTGGTGTACGACTGCTTAATGAATGTACGAACGACAGAGGTGCACTACTTTCAGAATTTATTCAATGGCACTTTAAACTGTTGGCCTCACTGTGTGTAAAAGAGTTCTGTGCGTAAATACCTGTTTAGGCAGGTTGCCTCTTAACACATTCCCTCATATAAACGCATTTTTCACGCATTTACAAACAGAGTAGACCTATGGGGTCTATCTGATCCTGGTCTGCTCTGTTTGACAATGGAATTTGATAGATCTGCTGCTCTACGTTCTTAAAAGGGTATACTGAGCTACCTTCCATATTCCATTATAACCAAATTGCCCATGAATATTCAGTACTGAGCTACCTTCCATATTCCATTATAACCAGTTTGCCCATGAATATTGAGTACTAAGCTACCTTCCATATTCCAGTATAACCAGTTTGCCCATGAATATTGAGTACTGAGCTACCTTCCATATTCCATTATAACCAGTTTGCCCATGAATATTCAGTACTGAGCTACCTTCCATATTCCAGTATAACCAGTTTGCCCATGAATATTCAGTACTGAGCTGCTTTCCATCTTCCAGTATCACTAGTTTGCCCATGAATATTCAGTACTGAGCTACCTTCCATATTCCATTATAATTAGTTTGCCCATGAATATTCAGTAGGTATTGGAATTTAGAATAAACATAGAAAAGAGAAATGGTTGACTCATTCCCGCAGGTGCTATTTTAGACACAACCTAACCGTAGCCCTATTAAAAAGGAGCAATAACTACAGAAAAAGAATTTTAGAATTGCGTAAGTCTGAAAAAATTGTGATAAATAGAACATTTGCTCACATGGAGGAAATGCTCTATTTATCACAATGATTTCAGAAATGACATTAAATAGGCGTCCAAATACGCCAGGAGGAAGGAATGGGTGAATACAGAGTGAAATTCACGTAGAAAGCTCATAGAGGGCGTCACATGTCTTACAGACCGATAGTGTATTTATCTCAGTGTCTCGAACTATCCTGATGTTACTGTACACGAGAGAAGACGCGGGAAACTTCATTGACACAACTTCATTGACACAATTTCAATGGCATAACTCATTGACACAACTTCATTGACACAATTTGATTGACACAAGTATGCAGAGGTGTAGATAAGGTGAGTAATTAAAATAATTCTAGAATGGTACATTCGAGACGATTCTAAAGAGTGGTCACGGCAAAGTGTTTGGTGGAGAAATGACGATTTTAGAAATTGAGTTCGCACATGTAACTGTTAGAGTACTACGTTTTGAATACGCACGTTAAATAGAGTACTAAGTTTTGAGATCGCACGTGTAACTGTTAAAGTACTAAGTTTTGAGTTCGCACGTGTAACTGTTAGAGTACTAAGTTTTTAGATGGTACGTGTAACTGTTAGAATACTAAGGTTTGATTACGCACGTGTAACTGTTGCTCTACTAAGTGTTGGCTCCAGAGAGTGTCTATTGTAGGGACGACAAGAACATCACTCTCCCGGTATCTCTACAGTTTTGTATGTCGAATAAAATATTATTGTCCTACTAGGATGCCCTGTCTGTATGCGACAATCTACGAGCTTTCTGTCTTTATGAACTACCTGTTGTAGGAGCTTACTGTATATATGATACAACTGTAACGTGTTGGTCCAGATAAATCAAAACATTGCGACATATATAACTTCTTTATTTCTCCACTTCCAGACGCTTCTAAAGATTGCGTACTTTAACACATAGCGTTTGTTAGAGAATGATAATTTTAGTTTTTGCGTATGCACGTGAATTTGTTGCCCTGTATGAGTACATCAATATTGACTCAATAGTGCTTAAAAATAAAGTTAAACATCAACAGAGAAATTGTTGAATGGGAAACAAACTTTATAAAGTAAAACCTCTCTATAACTGCGACTAAAGTGTGTTAATTAGTTGGTATTTAGGGCAGGTGGCTGCTTAAAGCAAGATAAAAGTTAAACAGTACGCTCCTATATGAGCGTGCTGTTGTACTTTCACCTTGTTTTAAGCAGCCACCTGCCTTTAACACAAATTACTTGATGTAATTTAGTGGTCGTTATAGAGAAGTTTTGCTGTAATCACATCATAGCAGACATTGTTAGGACAACCCATAGAAGAGTCTGTTCTGTTTGCATAATTTCCAAAATCCTGTCTTTATGAGAGAAATTGAACCCGTTCCTGCATATAAACGGCTTTTCGCGCCTTTGCAAACAGGGTAGACCAAGGTCACACAGGAGCCGCCTGATTCGTGTTTGCGCTGTTTGGTTATGAAATGATAATATTTCTGACCGCACGATTTCTACCAAAACCAAACATTTCGGTGTATTTATGCCGTTATATAAAACATAGCTAATAAATATTCATGAGAGCGGTATTTTACATGAATATGCTATAGGGAGAGGGTTAAAGAACAACTTGAATATTCATTATCTAAAGGGTTATACACTGATGAGAACATGTTGCCATAGTAACGTCAATCTTCTCTTTTGTACAGATACAAAACAGCACTGTTTGTTTGTTCTACAACGCGTGTGGTGTAACATAAACACACTTTTTAAATGGCCATTTAAGACAAATAGTCCGTGCGTCAGAAATTGGTTTCCGATTGACAACGAATACCTTAGTAGGCTCTTTTTCAAGTTTGACACAAAGGATCTAAATTTCAAAGGGTCGAAATCGATCAGTTAAATGTCAACCGGTCGAGATCGATCAGTGAAATGTCAAGGAGTCGAGTTCATTTTTGTTGCAAAAATGATTTTTTTAAAAGACAAACGTTTTAACACATTACCCCATATGAGGTCTAATAACACCTTTGCATATACAAAAGATCAAGATCAGACGGCTCGTATATTAGAATAGATCCAGAACAGACGGCTTGTATATTAGAATAGATCTATAACAGACGGCTCGTATATTAGAATAGAACCAGACTAGACGACTCGTATATTTTCTGCCAAGATTACCCTCACCCATCCCCACCCGACTCGTTAAATGTCATGCTGTTACGGTCAGTACGTGGATTTTGTGTGGTATTTAAGGTTAACAGGACGTGTTACATTATTTTTTAGACGAGTTCGAATGTATTTTGTACTAATACTAATCTACATTAAACCATTCGCTACATGAATATTCATTGTTCAGAAACAACGACGTCAAGATTAATAATTAGTATATTTTTTATAATGACACTTGAATACTTAGATGTTTGGCCATAAGTAAGTAGACATGCTCCTGATGAGACACCTTCTATAGGAGCTGTCTGGTCTGAGTCTGCTACGTTTGTATAGGTGAAGTTATGACGTACTTACTCAGCAAGGGGTTAATCCTTTCACCACTAATATCGAGTCTGCGTTTGTAAACAGTTTGAAACCAGATGAGACGACGACAAAACCGAAAAATTCGAAAAAAAATATCATCTTCTCATCAGTATCTAAACTATATGATGCCGTGATTATTATTTTTGAAGGAATATTGAAGTAAAAGAAATTTGCAGCAGACGACGACAAAATGTACAGACGATATATTACGTGTTAACTAGAGGGTTACAGCTGACAATATCAAAAGAAGACGAATGCAAAATATTAAATGGAGATACTGTCAAAAACAATCAAGGGGTTTTAAATCCACTTTTGTACGATCGCTAATAATCAGGGGTTTACAATGAGTGTTGCACGGTTTATAAAAAGCGGGTTAAAATGAGTGTTGCACGGTCGCCAACAAAAATCAGGTGTTTACAATGAGTTTTGCACGGTCTTTAACAATTAAATTACAATGGGTGTTGCACGACCGCTTACAATCCAGGAATTTAAAATGAGTATTGCACGAGATGCTATGTAATGTGAGAACTTAGGTTCAAGCGGCGAATGGGGCATGGGGACGGTCAGTTAGGCGCATGAGTGGGCCAGCGGGACAGCTGGCTATAGCAGATAGGCAGTCAGGCAGACAGACATGCTGTCAGGCAGTCAGAAATGTCATTGCATATTAATTTGTCATGAACATGTCTCCTGAACATTGAAGTTATTTCTATAACAGATAACGCGAAACAAACTCGACAAGAAAAATTCACAAAGTGACAATAACTACTATAGAGTAAATTAAAAACGTACATTTCCGAGCTTGGCGGAGAATGGCGAATAATTACGATCGTTTGCTTTGACGTCAAACATATTCGGAGTACTGTGGACATTTGTTTATGTGGAGGGGCAGATCTAACAAATTATTTTAAGGAATTAGTCATTACCATTAATAGGTTCAATGTGGGGTAATCAAACACTAACATAATCAATTCTCCAGGACATTTTATAAGGACTCTGTAGAACTGTCTCCTTGCTACTGTTTTAAAGAATGGTTAAAACATAGAGTTTGGTTGAGAAATAAAGGAGCAGTTTCTTGAGGCACATTTTCCGTGCTTCCTATTGTCAGAGATATCCCAAGAGAGGCACTCCTTGGTCGATTATACAGTGGAGGCAGTATCTGTTATGCGATATGCTTGTGAAATTAGTCCTAGCTGTAACCTGCGCTAATGGATTTGAATATGTCAATACTTCGTACTATATCAAGAAGAATTTGTCAATATAAACCATTGTGTGTATTATCAACAGGAGTTGTAGCCGTCACTGTCTGTTTAATCCTTTACTCCATAATAACACATTTCAACGCCCATGAAAACAGGGTAGACCCAGATCAGACGGGTGGACCCAGATCAGACGGGTAGACCCAGATCAGACGGGTGCACCCAGATCAGACGGGTAGACCCAGATCAGACGACTAATGTCGGGATATCTGACGAGGGCGTGCTATGTTTGCTAATGATATAACAGATACGATTTTGCAGTTTTTGCCATGGACATGTGTTATAACAATTAATCTAATTACTATTCATGATGTCATTATTCATTACATGTATAATCATGAAATAATGAGTTAACCCCTTACATGTATCATGATTAACCCCTTACAGGTATCATGGTTAACCCCTTACAGGTATCATGGTTAACCCCTTACATGTATCATGGTTAACCCCTTACAGGTATCATGGTTAACCCCTTACATGTATCATGGTTAACCCCTTACATGTATCATGGTGAATGGTTTAACCCCTTACAGGTATCATGGTTAACCCCTTACATGTATCATGGTTAACCCCTTACATGTATCATGGTTAACCCCTTATAGGTATCATGGTTAACCCCTTACATGTATCATGGTTAACCCCTTACATGTATCATGGTGAATGGTTAACCCCTTACAGGTATCATGGTTAACCCCTTACATGTATCATGGTTAACCCCTTACATGTATCATGGTGAATGGGTTAACTCCTTACATGTATCATGGTGAATGGGTTAACCCCTTACATGTATCATGGTTAGCCCCTTACATGTATCATGGTGAATGGGTTAACCCCTTACATGTATCATGGTGAATGGATTAACCCCTTACATGTATCATGGTTAGCCCCTTACATGTATCATGGTGAATGGGTTAACCCCTTACATGTATCATGGTGCTGGCATGATGTCTGCTGGACCCTTTACCCCATAAATAGGTCATAGATTACGTCATACATGTGCTCCATGAATACACCTTTCTACGTATTTGCAAACAGAGCAGCCCCAAATCATGCTTGTATCATGCTTACATCGTGCTCGTACCACGTTTGCATCATGCTTGTATCGTGTTTTTACATCATGCTCGCATCATCCTTGTACCGTGTTTACGTCATGCTCGCGCCATGTTTGCATCATGCTTGTATCATTCTTACATCATGCCCGCGCCATGTTTGCACCATGCTTGTATCGTGTTTACCTCATGCTCGAATCATGTTCGTATCATGCTTGTATTGTGCTTATATCATGCTCGCATCATATTCGCATCGTGCTTGTATCGTGTTTACATCATGCTCGCATCATATTTGTATCGTGTTTACATCATGCTTTCATCATGTTTACATCATTTTTGTATCGTGTTTACATCATGCTCGCATTATGCTTGGATCGTGTTTATATCATATTTGTATCGTGTTTCTACTATGCTTGTATCATGCTTACATCATGCTTGGACCATGCTTTTACCATGAGTGTACCATGTTTGTACTGTGTTTGTATCATACTTGTACAATACTGGGGATTGACATCGCAAAAGCAAATGCCGATAAGGTTGGCATTAATTTGACACATTTTAAATATCACCCACCATGGCTTTACAGTTTAAAATATCACTCGCCATGGCTTTACAGTTTAAAATATCACCCGCCATGTCTTTACAGTTTAAATATCACCCGCCATGTCTTTACAATTTAAAATATATAACCCGTCATGTATTTCTCTCCAAATTTCTGCTTATGCATCAAACCGTTTGTATTTTAAACACTGCCCAGATATAAAAAATAATATAAAAGATATATCTGCTAAAAGATATGTTGCATTTACTTACTTCTGATTGATAGGAACATTTGAGAAATTATTGACCGAGTGTCAATAGGAGTCGTCTGAGCTGGGTCTACTCTGCTTGCAAAGACGTAGAAAGGTGTATTTATGGATCTCAAATCGCCATCCTGATTTCAAGGGTGAGAGCCACTCTGTTGCCTTAATGACGTCAAACGTGTCACGTGACTACACTATTTTACACGAGGTTGAAATTGCGAAATCGAGAAATCGATTCGTGAAATCGAGAAATTGACAAATCGTGAAATTTTGAAGTGATATCGTGAAATCGTGAAATAGCGAAATCATGAAATTGTGAAATCATGAACTCGTGAAATCATGAATTGTGGGAAATATTGAAGTGGAAATGTCACCATCAGTCTTTCGTACAAAACCAAGAAAAAGACATTTGGAAACTGCTACTTAACCGTCTCCCTGTTGTATATTCAGGTAAGAAATAATGACATCATGAATTTTAATAAGATTATTTTATATAATCGCATATGAATACCGGATATTCTGGCTCAGGCAGAAGCTGTAGGATCATATCAATATCACACCATAAGCAAACAGAGCAGACCCTGATCAGACGGCTCCTATTTGAGTCGTCTGATCTTGGTCTACTCTGTTGGCAGATGCGTGAAAACACGCTTACATAAGGGAAAGCGTTAACTCTTTACTCTCCCATCTCTTTATAACTTTGCAAACAGAGTAGATCAAGATCAGACAGCTCATACAGGAGGGCGTAATACATATTCATAATAGGAAGTATCCTCCGAAATTATCCATAAGTTATAATAAAATGAAATAAAATGATTTCTCTAATTAGAGGTCTAGCTAAAATGCGTTAATTAAACCATTTTCAAGACTAACTGCTTTATTTCTCCCCCATACTCTTTTCACATAGTTCACATATAACTTCTTCAGCCGGATATTGAATTTTCCCATATACACACTTGGTTTCGTTTCTAGAGCTGTTTTCATGGTGCTTTCTCTATGTTGGTTTCAGCCTTACAGCTGGTCCTGGTATAGCTGAGTACTCCCAGTCAGTCTTCTTTATTTTGCGCGTACTGTATTTATTTTTACGATTATGGATTCACTTAACAATCACTGCACTATACTGTCTCAAGAGTCAGTAATTGCTCATTATTTAAGACAGCTATATATTACAGGCAAGTATCACACTATGTTTGTCAGTATTTTCAATTTAGGCATTTTTGGTCTAAATTTCTCTTGTCCTCTATATTGTGACCACCCTTTTAGGGCTGAAACGAGTACCCGGGTACCCGCGGGTCGGGTAGAAACTGGCAGGTACTCGGGTACAAAATCACTACCCGTTACCCGATATGAAATCTTAAGCAGAATCTAATTGTTAGTTTTCGTAACTGAGTGAAAGAAAGAAAGCTAAAAACACGTTAAAGATAGCATTTATTCAAGCATTCTTTTGTGTATGAGCAGATAAAGCTTGAACAGGCAAGTAGACATAAAAACAGACATATGAAACAAGCCTCCGTTAACACATTGTTCGTTCGTATTCGACTGGTAAATGTGCATTCGTAACTATTCGTTGTATTCCGTAAGGGTTCGGAATATAGAAATAGCTGTGTAAGTTCCGTGTGGTAAATGTGTCTAATGTTGCTCCGCAGAGAGAATCAACCAATCAAATTTGAGGTCGCGGATTAACCATGACATTTGTTAGTGTAACCCTTTCTCAACGGAAAATACCAATATATAGTCTACATGTAAGGTGTATAACTGCGGACATTACCTTGATCTTGAATCAGGTATCTATTTACACAAGATTTACGTCGTAGGACAACAGAAGAATGATGGAATAGTCTACACTTTCGCCAGTTATGTACAACACACTTTGCTTTCACAAACAATAAAACTTTCGTTTTAACACGTTCGCAATTTCATGCATGGCCCGGCACATCTGTAACAGCCAGGTTTACGTCACGTTGCTGTTTTATTTTAGCGAAATTCAAGCAACGATTCATATTTCATTCGAGAAACCAATAATAACCAAGGGAGGATACTACAGTAGGTACTTAGTAACGCTATAGTATAGACGTATGGTAAGTAGTACTTACCATACGTCTATACTATAGCGTTATCGTGTACCCGGGTACCCGCGGGTAATTGCAGAACGGGTACCCGGGTAGAAAATTTGTACCCGCTTCAGCCCTACACCCTTTAGAATGCCCCCGAAGCTCGACAATTCTAAAGAGTGGTCGTGGCAAAAGGTTTGGTGGAGAAATGACGATTTTAGAATTTGAATACGCACATTCATCTGTTGCTATGTACATGTATAATGTTTTTGTCTTCTAAAATTTTCGGTCTACGGTCTGATTAAACAGAATATATTGTATTCCATTAAGATTTGGCCGAACTAGTTCTTTGTATTTCATCCTATTATAATAGAAAACAAAACAGACATTGAAAAATCATGCTTTGTCCTTGCTTGACAAATCACTGTCCGATGTCGGATGTCCATAAAACCAATGTTTATGATATTGAATCTTTGCTCTTTCCAATATTGGAAAATGATAACATCAATTGTGGTTAACCTTGAGTCTGCTAAGCAATTTGTTTTACAGAAATTTTCACCTTCTAATACTTCTACATTTTCAAAATTCAAGCTATAATTAATCTGTCTACCAAAATGCAATCAAGATGTCAAACAGTTTGGATCCCTGTGAGACGCCGAGTTATTCGGCGTCTCATCTGGATCCAAACTGTTTGCATAGGTATTCACTCATCCGCCAATAATAGGTTAAAGGTTATATTTAGATCGGTGCATTTTAATTGCCATCGATTCTGTTTGCCCTAAACGTCATCGACATTCATGTGGAATGTCAAATGCCCAAAATATTTCTTTTTTATTTAAGTAAAAATTGTGGAGTCAGATCTATTATAATTCCATAAGCAAACAGAGCAGACCCTGACCAAACCACGCACAAAGGAACAGTTTTATTTTGGATTACCCTGTTTGCAAATGCGTGAAAAGGCATTAACATGAGTGAACGGATTAAACTTTTTCAGAAACTCTTGTCTGAGTCTGAATCTGAGATCATTCTCAAGTATCTGATTGACCACGCAGATGTTTGAGAATGATCACAGACTCGAGCAAAAAGGACCCAAACTTGTTGCAATTGAAGGTCGGTTTTTTTACATGATTCAGGTGAGATATGAGCCAGACAAAACGAGAGTCAGAACGCAATTATCCACAGAAGGATTAATTCTAGCTAGGAAGATATCTAAACACAATTGAACATAAATCCCCCAGTTTGCTCACTGTTTACATTATTAATGGTGTTAAACTCCGACTATTGGGACTGTGGTACGTCATTACAACAGAAACTTTTATAGATAAAAATGTTGAATGAAATCATTTCTTTGTAAGCTTGCTGATCAATCCCACAATACTAAAATTGACCAAACAACTCCTGGTAATGGATTGTAATTGTCAAGACCAATCGGACACAAGCTCAGAGGAGTTTGTCCGTGCAATCAACAAAAACTTTGAGCTGCAAGGTCAATATAATTTACCTCTAGTTTAATTTAAACCCTTTATTAGGTATGCTCATGGGAAATGTGAACTTCGTGAATAGTCCAATGAACTATTTATGATTCTATTAACTCCTAATCCACCAATGAACTATTGATGATTGTCACCGGAAAGTGACTCACATTATTTACTGCATTGAGCGAATCTGTTTTACCTGTAAACACGTACGTTCCAGATAAGACGTCGAATAACTTATCGCCAGAATGTTTGACACGCCGCCCGCATACTCTTTAGAGATGATATTGAAGGCAAACTCACTGAAATTGTTTTTTTTATTCTATATATAACCCGCAACCTCGTCTCTTATTGTAATAATCACAATTGTGGTGTATGTTCTTCCTCATGTCACATGTTGTATGTGCTGAGTGATTCAATAAACTAAACTATTAAACGTAAAACAGACGCCATTGTTTCATTTGTTCGCAAATGAAAATTATTTGGCGCCAAAAGTCCTAACCGTTACCGCGCTAACCGCACCTTGACTCATATTTGACTTGACTCATAGCTGACTTGACTCAAAATTGTCTTGGCTCATATTTGATATGACTCATATATTACTTGACTCATATTGGACTTATTTCATATTTGACTTGACTCATATTTGACTTATTTCATATTTGATTTGACTTGACTCAAATTTGTCTTTACTCATATTTGACTTGACTTATATTTGACTTGACTCATATTTGACCTGACTTACATCCTCACTTGACTCACATCCGACTTGACTCCCATTTGTTGATTCACATTCGATTTGACTCCCATTTGACTTTGCTTGCAAACAGTTTGGCTTCTGATGAAAAGTTGGTTAACTTTACATCTCATCAGGATCAATGGTGTTTGACACTTGGTAAATAGATTCTCTAAAACTTCTTATCAAAATTGCGCTAGGTCCAATTTTGAGCAGACTTCATTGTTTGTACACGACGAGAAAAACGTTAATGGGAAGTTTATAAACGTTAACACTGCTGAACAAATTTTGACAGACCGGGACGGAATATGGGTAAGGGTTATTATTATTATTATTATGGGTAAGGGTTATGGTCCATCTGTATTTAGAGACATAAGCAGAGTGCAGTAGAATCTGTCTTCAGTGGCAATCAAACACAGATCTAACTATGGGTCTGTACGGCAGGTGGTAGCTATGGGTCTGTACGGTAGGTGGTAGCTTTGGGTCTGTACGGCAGGTGGTAGCTATGGGTCTGTACGGTAGGTGGTAACTATGGGTCTGTACGGCATGTGGTAGCTATGGGTCTGTACGGCAGGTGGTAGCTATGGGTCTGTACGGCAGGTGGTAGCTATGGGTCTGTACGGCAGGTGGTAGCTATGGGTCTGTACGGCAGGTGGTAGCTATGGGTCTGTACGGCAGGTGGTAACTATGGGTCTGTACGATAGCATCATGTAAGTCATAAACAATGTCCTCATAGGATCCGTCAGATCAGGGTTGGCTCTGTTTGCTAATGAACTTTCTACAATGTCTACAACGTTCCACATTCCAAATATTGTTATAACTATTTTATCCATGAATATTCAGTAGGTATCAAAACTAGGATTAAACATAGAACAGGTAATGGGTTAAGAGGGTTCTACTGTATTAATCAATATTCGGTTTATCAAATTACCAAACAATAATATGTTTATCAAATTACCAAACAATAATATGTTTATCAAATTACCAAACAATAATATGTTTATCAAATTACCAAACAATAATATGTTTATCAAAGTATCTAGAAGTAATACGTTTATCAAAGTATCAACACTTGACTTATCAAAAATTTAAACAGTTCTCAGTTTGTCAAAGTACAAAACAGTACTTTGTTTATCAGAGTATAAAACAGTACTCGTTTTTACTGGACACTCGGCATAATAATTTCAACGCTTTTATCTACGAAAATTGGATGTCGCTTAAGTGTGAGTAGCTTAGCACTTTTAACCCTTGCACTGATGAATTTTCAAATGAACTGTTCTAAAATTAATACAGGACTACCTTATGGTGAATAGTTTGGGATTTTTTTCTAAGGACATGTGTAACATGACGAGCGGAGCAGACCCTGATGAGAGGGCTCCTTTATGAGCCCTCTGATATGGCTCTTTACTGTCTGCAAAGGATATAAATGGCCCGTGTTCCGCACAGTAAGGCTTAAGTACTGCTCATGAACAGACTCAGCCCAGTTTGGAAGTTTCTCTCTTACTTCTTTTATTTGTGTTTATTGGTGTTGCTTTTACTTTCGCATGGGTTAACATCAGGGGATAGTGTTGTATAGTGTTGTGTACATCAAGGGGTTGTACTGTATATATCAAGGACTAGTACTGTGTACATGAAGGTTAAGAACTGTATGTATCAAGGAGTAGTACTGTATACATCAAGGAGTAGTACTGTATACATCAAGGGGTTGTACTGCATACATCAAGGGTTTGTACTGTATACATCAAGGGTTAGTACGGTATACATCAAGGGAGTGTACTGTATATATCAAGGGGTTGTACTGCATACATCAAGGGTTTGTACTGTATACATCAAGGAGTAGCACTGTATACATCAAGGGTTAGTACTGTATACATCAAGGAGTAGTACTGTATACATCAAGGAGTAGCACTGTATACATCAATGAGTAGCACTGTATATATCAAGGGTTTGTACTGTATACATCAAGGAGTAGTGTTGTATACATCAAGGAGTAGCACTGTATACATCGAGGGTTAGTACTGTATACATCAAGGGGTTGTACTGTAGTCTATATATCAAGGAGTAGTACTGTATACATAAAGGAGTAGTACTGTATACATCAAGGAGTAGTACTGTATACATCAAGGAGTAGTACTGTAGATATCAAGGTGAAGTACTGTATACATCAATGAGTAGTACTGTATACATCAAGGAGTAGTACTGTACACATCAAGGGGTTTACTGTATACATCAAGGGGAAGTACTGTATACATCAATGAGTAGTACTGTATACATCAAGGGATTGTACTGTATACATCAAGGGGTAGCACTGTATACATCAAGGAGTAGTACTGTATACACCAAGGGGTAGTACTGTATACATCAAGGAGTAGCACTGTATACATCAAGGGGTTGTACTGTATACATCAAGGAATAGTACTGTATACATCAAGGAGTAGTACTGTATACATCAAGGAGTAGCACTGTATACATCAAGGGGTTGTACTGTATATATCAAGGGATAGTACTGTATACACTAAGGGGTTGTACTGTATACACCAAGGAGTAGTACTGTATACATCAAGGGGTTGTACTGTATATATCAAAGGGTTGTACTGCATACATCAAGGGTTTGTACTGTATACATCAAGGGTTAGTACGGTATACATCAAGGGAGTGTACTGTATATATCAAGGGGTTGTACTGCATACATCAAGGGTTTGTACTGTATACATCAAGGAGTAGCACTGTATACATCAAGGGTTAGTACTGTATACATCAAGGAGTAGTACTGTATACATCAAGGAGTAGCACTGTATACATCAATGAGTAGCACTGTATATATCAAGGGTTTGTACTGTATACATCAAGGAGTAGTATTGTATACATCAAGGAGTAGCACTGTATACATCAAGGGTTAGTACTGTATACATCAATGGGTTGTACTGTAGTCTATATATCAAGGAGTAGTACTGTATACATCAAGGAGTAGTACTGTATACATCAAGGAGTAGTACTGTATACATCAAGGAGTAGTACTGTAGATATCAAGGTGTAGTTCTATATACATCAATGAGTAGTACTGTATACATCAAGGAGTAGTACTGTACACATCAAGGGGTTTACTGTATACATCAAGGGGAAGTACTGTATACATCAATGAGTAGTACTGTATACATCAAGGGATTGTACTGTATACATCAAGGGGTAGCACTGTATACATCAAGGAGTAGTACTGTATACACCAAGGGGTAGTACTGTATACATCAAGGAGTGGTACTGTATACATCAAGGGGTTGTACTGTATACATCAAGGAATAGTACTGTATACATCAAGGAGTAGTACTGTATACATCAAGGAGTAGTACTGTATACATCAAGGGGTTGTACTGTATATATCAAGGGATAGTACTGTATACACCAAGGGGTTGTACTGTATACATCAAGGAGTAGTACTGTATACATCAAGGGGTTGTACTGTATATATCAAAGGGTTGTACTGCATACATCAAGGGTTGAACTGTATACATCAAGGAATAGTACTATATACATCAAGGGGTAGTACTGAATACATCAGGGGGTTGTACTGTATACATCAAGGAAACGGTTAAACAGCACTTTGTTTCTCATCTTCATCCAAGCTGTGGTATAAGATAGCTGACTCCTGACACAATAAAGGTTAAGGTCAATGCCGAATCGGGGTCACAAATGTAGAGTAATCTAAATCACCTTATACAGAGTTGGCTCACGCTAGGTCTGTCAATACTCGTTAACAATAGACACGACAAGTACATTTGCTACAACTGAGCATATGACCATTGCTGTTTATCCCATCCACCGCTCTTAAACATTTTATCTTCTCAAATTGACATCTGTGCAATTTCTCTAATTCCTCATAATATTTTAAAGTTTCAAGAAACTATTGAGTGTCATAACCTTGGATCACATATCGAGGTTCTCGGCAGCTGATCTGGATCTCATCTGCGTTTTCGAGTTTTCACATGGAATTAGATAGATCTTCGAAGGCATGAAATGCGTATGTATATAAAGTACATGTATTTGTGACGTAATCTATGACGTAATCAAATAAATATATCCGTAACTAATTATTTCCCTCCATCGACTTGACACCCATTTGCAAACCTCCAACGCAGTAACCTCCCTTGATCGATACGCTGAAGAGGTCCCAAAGAGGTCCCCGAGGACCGCACGAAATGACAAGGGAGATCACTGTGAGGAGTTTGGCACGTGCATACAACTTGAATTGAGATGAGACGATGAGTCACGCCGTATGTCAGCAGGAGCAGACACATCTGTAACCTGACCCAAGCGGAAACAGTGAAAATTGTACTAGATCTATAGTATATATATCCAAATTTGAGAAGACATAATTGTATTTTAAAGATATATTCTGCCATTTTCTCGTAAGAGTTAACACCAAAATTTCACACAACAGCTGGGACTGTATCTAAAAGTTGAAACAAAAACGCGAACGAAAATCTATACTGTATATTGTGTATAATAGTTTACCTACATGCACAACGAAATGTGTTCCAGTGAATGACGGATTTTCACAGTAATCAAATTTACAAACAACTCTTTCCTTACAACGCATGTTAGCGATAGGTTTAACCCATCTGCACCTAGTGGATTCTTCCATGTTCATATATTGGATTAGTGCATTCTTATAAGGGGTGTCCATTTTTTATCTAAGGGATGCCTGGTCTTAAGTTTCATGTTCGGTTTGTTTTATAATGAAATTCATATCAGCAAACAGTTCAGACTCTGATCAGACGCCGCATTATGCGGCGTCTGATCAGAGTATACAATGTGTGCTTATTTCCCATATAGGATCGTGGGCACAAATGGGTTAGAGTCACATTCACTCAGATTCTGAAGTCATTTTATGTGGAAACTAGAAAATTTTGTCCGTAAGACACAGTGATGTCCCCGTGTGTGTGCTTGCCTAGCTGTACGTAAAAATCCTAAGTCATTTGACCTTGACACTGGGCTTGCGGGCAGCATGGGCCGGGTACATAATGAAAGTGTGGATGGTGTTGAATGTGTACATGCAATTCCATGTCAATAGCGTTAGTGGCTAGTGAGATATAAGACGATGAACAAACTGTGACAACCAATTGCATTTAAAATTCCTTAGTCATTTGACATTGACGTTGGGCTTGCGGGCAGCATGGGTCGGGTACGTAATGAAAGTATGGATGGTATTTAATATGTATATGCAATTCCATGCAAATAGCTACAGTGGTTATGGAGATATAAGATGATGAAAAAACTGTGACAAAACACTGCACGTAAATGTGACAACCAACAGCACGAAAAATTTCCAAGTCCTTTGACCTCGACCTTGGGCTTGTCAGCAGCATGGGTGGGGAGCCAATGATAGCACAGTTGGTAATTGATATGTATGTGAAGTTTCATGTGTATATGTCATGGGGCGTAGCTTGGGGTTATTAAATGTGTATGCACCGGAGTCCTGGCAATGCGCGCGCGGGGGAAGGGGGGGTGCGGGGGGCCTCCCCCTGGAAAATTTTGAAACCTAGATCGCAAATCCTGCATTCTGAGGTATTCTGGATGACAAATGACAGATTAAAGAGGAGGTCCCTACAATGATCGCATATTTTCAATAATATCATAACACTTGGTATTTGTTATGCTCTATCATTATTATGAAGGTTCCCAATTTGAACTTATATCGAAAAATGCCCATGTGATATAAATAAACCGATTTCATCAATAACTGATAATTTTTGTTCTACAACACAATATTATCGGCCTTTTCCGTAAATTCTTCCGCGTTTTGCCGATGATCATCCGATCCCTCAATTGTTTACGTAATAGCTTTCTCGGAAGTGGTCGGAGAATCGCGAATGGGGCGAACAGTTACGAAACTAAAACTCAACCCGAATAAAACTGAAACATCGGGGAGTATAACCGGGACTGGCTATATCAAACACATGGATGTTTTGTCATAAAAACGGTAATTAGATGGGACTACTTTTCAGCATATAAACAAAAGAGTTTTGTATATTTTAAGTGTTTATGAAACGCGTCAAATATAGGGACATCCCCTTTAAAATTAAACTATTTTTCTCTATGATCTGACTTTTCTTTAAAGAGTTACCATCTTGGATACATGTACTAGGCCTGCATCTCGTAATTATCATATGTCGACATTAAATTACAACTTTAAAACATACAAAATATACAACCAACAACCACAATCGACCTAGATGTTGAACGAGCCACTAATACTGTTATATAAGCTCAAGATGATTTTGAGAGCAAAGATATATATGTTAGTATCCAAATATAAACCAGCCAATGATGATTCTTATATTCTGTTGCTATATTGTGAAATATTAAATGAAACTGTTACATTAGCTGACATTTATACAAAACACAGAAAACAAAATCATATTTACTGTTTTGAACAGCTGTTTGAAGTAAAGCGGAGATACATGTACTAGATCCAAAGTGTCTCTATTTTACTTTTCTCTATTTTATTAAAAAAACAACAACAATTTTCTACATTTTCATTAAATATTTAGAGTTTTTATTTTTTTCACATATTTTTATCAAAGTGTAGGCACGTGCCTTAAGTGCCTATAGGAAGTTAGGCCACTGTAAGTGTAGAAATTACTGACTTATAACACTTGAAAAACTGTGACCTCCAACAGCACCTAAAAGCGTGACACACGGACAGACGGGCGGACAGACGGACAGACAGACGGATTGAGTGTATGTGGCTATTCTTTTGTTCAAAATAGCCACACAAACTGAAAAAAGCCACATAAAACCGATGAGAACAAAGATCTTTTGTTCTCATGTAATTATCTAGTCACATAAACAGGAATGGTTAGCGCGGACAGACAGACGGACGGACGGACATGTGCAAAACATAATTCTCCCTGACTATCGCCAACGGTGGCATAGAAAGTTCGAAAGTGTAGGTAGATCTACAACACATCTATAACCCATTCACTCATGTTGATACCGTTTGACGCCTCTATAAAAGGGACTTATTTAAAACCACAGGAATAAAATGATTTCAAAAATGAATTTTCCTTTTCTTTATTAAATGCCCCTTTTCTGTAGAATTATTCAAAGAAGTTGAGTCTAAAAATAGCCTATGTGGGAACGGGTTAAAACAGAGAAAGGGTATATGTGGACAGTAATTGGCGGAAAAAGTTCAGAGATCGCCCAGTGTTGATCGTGTTCTCGGTCGTCACTTGTATTCAGAGTAAAATACGACTCACTCAAGACAACAGCTAGCTCCTTGTACCATGAATATTCAAGATAGAAATAATGATCACGTGAACATAAAGCAGATTTTATTTGCACAGTAACACCTCTCTGAACCGGAATTCTAGAAGAGAATGCTTTAAATACGTTTAGGCAGGTGGCTGCTTAATACAGGGTGAAAGTCGTGGATAAAGCTCCTAGCATTAAGCTGTCACCTGTCTCCAATACCGACATTTATACTAATAGATGTAACGTCCGGTTTAGCAGGGATTTACTACATAAACACAGGAAGAGGTGGCCATGATAGAATCTATACAACCCGTTATATATTATTTCATTAAACACATAGTAGATCCCAATCAGCCAACCACTACATGAGCGGTCTGGCCTGGGTTTCCTCTGTTTGCAAAAGCTAGAAGATATTTAGTTTCAAACTGGCGCGTTTCGATGCTTTAATTAACAATGAATGTATGTGTGGTGTGGGTCTACGCTGTCTGGTGTGGGTATACTCTGTCTGGTGTGGGTCTACTCTGTCTGGTGTGGGTCTACTGTCTGGCGTGGGGGTCTACTCTGTCTGGTGTGGGTCTACTGTGTCTGATGTGGGTATACTCTGTCTGGTGTGGGTCTACTCTGTCTGGTGTGGGGGTCTACACTGTCTGGTGTGGGTCTACTGTGTCTGGTGTGGGTATACTCTGTCTGGTGTGGGTCTACTCTGTCTGGTGTGGGGGTCTACTCTGTCTGGTGTGGGTCTACTCTGTCTGGTGTGGGTCAACTCTGTCTTCTGGTGTGGGTCTACTCTGCCTGGTGTGGGTCTACTCTGTCTGGTGTGGGTCTACTGTGTCTGGTGTGCGTATACTCGTCTGGTGTGGGTCTACTTTGTCTGGCGTGGGTCTACTCTGTCTGGTGTAGGGGTCTACTCTGTCTAGTGTGTATCTATTCTGTCTGATGTGGATCTACGCTGCCTGATGTGGGTCTGATGTGGTTCTTTTCTGTCTGATGTGGGTGTCTAGTGAGGGTCTACTCTGTCTGATGTGGTTCTACTCTATCTGGTTTGGGTCTACTCTGTCTGGTGTGGGTCTACTCTGTCTGTTGCGGGTCTACTCTAACTGATGTGGGTCTACTCTGATGTTGATCTACTCCATTTAAAATGTGTTAAACCACGGATACATGGAGATCGCAATGTCTGACTATGATATTAGGGACACAAAGGTAGATTGACCATAGCGCAAAGTGCAGACTAAAAGCTGTACTTAGTCCCCGGCAGAGCAGACATTGGTCAGATGGTATCTACGGGATCTTTGTCTTCTCTGGTCGCATGCTATACTGCGTCTGTAGCAAATTAACCTTTTCCCTGATGAATATTCATGTAGGAAATCATGACGTCATAATTATTTTCTAATGGCATATGAACACATGATATTTTGGCTCAGACAGAATCTGTAGTATCAAATTTATATTATACCATAAGCAAACAGAGCGGACTCCTATAGGAGCCGTCTGATCTGGATCTACCCTGTTTGCAGATGCCTCAAAATGCGCTTACATTAGGGAAAGGAAGAAATAATATCAATCAAAAGGTTTTCCTATTAAAGGGATATGAGAATAGATCAAGTAAAGTGTTATAATACAGAATTGCTGTTAAAGATTGGTTATAGCTCAGTGTTGGACTTTGTTTCAGCCTTTCTGCATTACTTTTATTCTACATTAAGCGACCACCTAAATCTTAACCCTTTCCCGCATATAAACGCATTTCCCGCATATAAACGCATTTCACGCCTTTCCCGCATATACACGTACATAAACGCATTTCACGCATATACACATCATACACGCCATACACGCATATACATTATCAGGTAATAAGTAAGATTTGTTTAAAATTTTAAATACCTGTTAGTCTTATTAATGGCTTTTGATTTATCTGGTGTTTTTCGTTTGATTTTCTTCTGATTTCATCTTTTTTATAGAGGATAATGTGAACAGTTCGGACTATTGCAAAATAATTGGCATAGTCTTCAAGCACCACTGTTATGTACAAGCATAATCCAAAACTAACAATAGACCAGTTTCATAGACCAATTTCATAACAAATGTTCTCTCTTTTGAGTCTTGACTGATTATAAGGCAAATCGGATGCATTTTTTCAAAACCGCATTGTTTAGGCATGTGCCAGAGTGTGCATTGTTAAGGCGTGTGTCAGAGGGTGTTATGGTTCATGATCTACATCAAAACTTACAGTTACGGTTCCTAATCGAAAACAATCAGTGTTTTTGAGAGTATGGAATCGATGTTTTAGGCCTGATAGAAAACTAAAACTACACTAGTTTCTGTCTTAGATATTGAGTGAGGTAACAAAATACACTGAAGGTTGTATTGAACGTAATTATGGAACAGGTATCCCTTTCTTAATACCAGCACTTGTGTGACCCGTAATAATATGCCAGCTTTTTAACAGCTATTGTATTAATTAAATCTGATTAAACCTCCGATGAACTCAGTTTATAGACAAATCAGAGTGGTTCCAGAGGCGCCCTCTCATCATCTATCTACCTATGAAGTTCCATGTTGATACCTATTATAGTTGGTGTGTTATGCTCCAAACAAATGTTTTAAGTATGAAAAATAACAAAGGGCAACAACTCACGAATTACGCAAAACAGATTGATGATTCTTGTGCACAGAACTTCTCATCGAGATCAATCTACTTATGATGTTTGATATCCATTACAGTTTTTGTGATATGCTCCAGACAAGGTTATGATGGATGGACAAAGCAGCGACTATATGTTCATAAAAATATCTTAAATCTTCACTAGAATTCCTGTTCAGAGGGGTTTTACTGTACAACTAATACTATTTCTACAACTACTACTACTACTATTGCTACTAGTACTGTGACACTAGTACTACTACTACTATTTCTATTGCAACACTAAAACTACACCCCAATCCCCAACCCCCTCCCAACCCTACCCTCCCCTACCATGGCAAACAGTGCAGACCCTGATCAGAGAGCTCATCTAGGAGCCATCTGATCTGGGTTCACACTGTTTGTATGTACCATAGTAAAGAGTGCAGACCCTGACCAGAGGGCTCATCTTTAAGCTCCCTGATCTGGGTCTACACTGTTTGCAAATACAAAAGCTAGATGTACAAACTCTTTCAAAGATCAAGTCATTTATCAGTGATGGATGGTCACAACTACTCATTCCAAGAGGTTGCTTGGATCTGATCGGTCAGGACGGTTTAGCAAGCTCAAAAGCTTACCAATCGTAAACTTGAGAAACAGCACAGATTCAGCTTTTGTAAACTCGTAGTCAGAAATTTCCAGCAGTGGGATGTAACACATAGCTCTGTAAGGCAGTGTGTTTGTTTGTGTTCAACATCCGTTTCTGCTCACTATGGGCTAATGGGACACCAGAGAGAGAGAGGAGAGAGGATACAAACCCGGGTGCGATGCCTTTCTTATCGTCAAGCGTTTCTCTGGCTCTTTTTGATGCCCAGTGTAAAGCACTGATACATCAAACCTCAGTTTATAGTCCCATTGGAAAGACTTGTTCTAAGGGGACTGAACCAGGGACCCCTAGTATTATACTCGAGCATGTTAACCACACAACCACGTCTGCCATTGTAAGGCAGTAAGATCGACAGTCTGTGACCCTAACTACTAGACCTATGCCTAATGTCAGATGGCTCTCTGACAGCTGTATTTAAGGGAGCAGAAACTAGGCAATAGTGTCCCAGCTATAATAATTTGGCATTGATCAACTTCCTTCTACATGGTGACATCTCGGGTTGATGTCATCTCCCTCTACACCAACTTGACCCCGAAAAGTAAAGATACTCCTGTTATGCAAGCCTTAGATGCTGGCAACATTGGAGAACCAGGATCTAGTTTAGCCTGCATGATCTCAAACCAGAGAACTTGGGAGTACCAGGGTCTGGTCCAGTCTGCATTATCTCAAACTAGAGACATTGTGAGTACCAGGGTCTGGTCCAGTCTGCTCAAAATAGACACTGTCATTTACTGCCGTCGAAAAATAGACCCATTAGTGAAGGAAGAACAAAAAATCTTTTGCTCTCATCGTCCACAATGTATCAGTTGTGAGAGTGGACAGACAGACAGACCTACGGACGCTGCACACAACTAATTTGGGTTTTCAGTGCTTGTCTTTCAGGACACCAATGCATATTAAAGGGTTTTGATTACCTAATTTCTCCAATTCTAATATGAAATACATTCAGTGTGTCAGTTTGGAGTAGCACAGCACAGCATCCAACACATCTCATCCAGATCCACATCATCTACTCCGAATCAAAAGCATCTCATCCAGATCCAAAGCACCTCATCCAGATACAAAGCACCTCATCCAGATCCAAAGCATCTCATCCAGTTCCACAGCATCTCATCCAATTCCATCCAAAGCATCTCATTTGGATACTAAGCATCTCATCTGGATCCTCAGCATCTCACCCAGATCCAAACATCTCATTTGGATCCACAGCATATAATTCCCATCCAAAGCATCATTTGACTCATCCGGAATCAAATTATTTAAAAATGTAATTATTTTTATTCAATATCACTGTTGATCAAGCTGGTACCTCACTGAAACTTAATGTGTTATGAAAACACAAAGGGCATAAAGGTTTCATGGCAGTAACAGAAAAATCAGATCTACATATTTTGCAAGCAAACAGTGAAGACCCTGATTAGACGGCTCCTATAGGAGTCGTCAGATCTGGTTCTACTCAGTTGCAAAAACATAGAAAAGGCATTATGAATGGCGTTAATGGTCGAGCTGCCACCGGTCTTAACCTATTCCATCATATTGAAGACTTTTGACGACTGTAAAAATCACTTTGTGAAGCCATTGTGATACATTGAACATTTGCTCCGTAGCAGCAAATGCTCTATCTATCACAACGGTTTCAAAACTACACAATTCTAAAAGTTTCCTTTTCTCTATGTAAAGCTTCTTTTTTTGTAGATTTATTCAAATAGTTTGGGTCTTAAAATAGCCTATGAGGTAATGGGTTATTTTAAAGAGGATTTACTTGCTGCATGTCCATTGTGACTATTCAAAGTTATTGTATAGAAGTTATGTTAACACATCTTACCAGTGTGTCTTAAGACTAGAGTAGAACGTGCCCTACGTAGCTATTCATTTATTGGACATAGAAGTAGGTGGTTCCTTAATGACAAACATAATGAGCTTTCTGCATTACTTTTGGCCTGCATTAAGCTATTGCCTGCCTTACAGATCCATAACTAGACCTTTTTTGATAGCCACTTAAGACAGGTTCTATTGTAGAAAGCATGAGGGAAAGGCTGTGAAACAATACATATAGGATCTTTATTATTTTGATAAATATTATAATAATAATAATAATAATACTAATAATAATAATAATAAAGATTTTATTTAACGAGAGTACTCATTTGGTTATGACCAATCTTCCATGAGGCCCTCAAACAGAGAGAAAACATATATACAATTACATATATACAATTTGTAATGCTTTCATAATAATTTTGCATAGGCACCAACCTTGCACTGGTGATAAACAGATCTGAGTGTAATCTATTATGTGCTACGCACAATTTTTACCACACGCAGTGTAGACCCGGATGAGTGAGTTCCTGTAGGATCACTCTCTTCAGGATCTGCATTGCTTGCAATGGGAAATAGAAATTGAAATTCAAAAATCGTTGGCTCTGGTGCAAAAAGGCTGCATGTGGAATTCATAGGTAAATGCAACCCCATTTCACCGAGTTGACGATTTAGATTGATTAGAACTAACGAGATCATGCATCAGTGACAAACTGCATCATGTACATAGACTGTGTCAGCAAAAGATGACATGGATAAATGACGTCATGAATTTTCAGGACTATTTTTAAACTCTGGGAATTCCATTTATTAATAGTATACCATTACCAATTGCTTATGACGCGAATGCATATTGAATGTATGCAGACTACTTGAATTATATAATAGCACCGTAAACAGGGAAAATCTGTAGAATATCAAGCCTATAATTGTGCAAATCATTTTTTTTTTTAAATCTTTCAGAATCCAGAATTTAAGTTGCCATTTGTAAAATTAATACAGGAACCTAGTCTCATCTAAACATTTATTCCCAAGTTCTAGCTGAAAACCTAGATTCTGAGTTGACAGTAAATTTGAAAAGGCGTTTATCCCTTTCCTCCATAAATACGCCTTTCTACGCCTCTGTAATAGTCAGATCTTGAAACCATTAAGATAAATAGAGCATTTGCTCCATAGGAGCAAATGCTCCATTTATCACAATGGTTTCAATACTATACAATCTAACATTTTCCTTTTCTCTAGTAAATGTTCCTTTTTGATAGATTCATTCAAAGTGGTTGGGTCTAAAAATAGCCTATGGAGGAAAGGGTTATATGAAAAACAAATGGTTAATGCTAGATGAAAGCTATGCAGAAAGCTCAAAGAGCTTTTTTTGGTATGACTTTCACCTTGCACTAAGCTGTAACCTGTCTCAACTCTTTTAACCCTGAACTATCACAATGGATTAGCCCATCAGTGTTTAATAATAGGTATATACAGAGTCTACTCTATATGAAAGGGTTAATTTACATGACAAATGGTACAGACCCAGGAGCCCAATCACCTGGGTCTACAATGTTTGCAAATGACAGTGTATACGTATTCCGGGTTGAAACGGTTACTGTTAGTGTTACTTAATCCTTTCCTCCAAGAATATTCATTGTAAGAAATAATGATTTCATCAATATTAACCCTTTCAATGCCAAACTTGTCGTCTGCTAACTTTATCGTCTGCTTCAAATTTTCATTTTGTTTATTTTCTTCATTTTTATTTCAAAAACAGTAACAGTAACAAACAATTTGGATCCTGATGAGACGTCGAATTACTCGGCGTCTCATCTGGATCCAAACTGTTTGCATAGGTAACCACATATCCGGCATTGCCATCGGCATCGGCATAAGTAGTGGGTATTTTACCTTATGTATCATCATTACAATAATTGTTATTGTTGTTGTAAAGGATTTTTTTTTAGAAATGTGTAGATCTTACAGTAGTACAACGATCAGATGGCGTTGTTTACAAAACAGTGTGTGTGTAAACACAGAAAATTAACGATAAGTACAATTGTGGCATGTATATATTAGGATAGGAAGCAGTGGTGTAGTGGTTATGTAGTCAACTGGATTAACCTATACATTACGTCGCAGTTTAATTTATCGTTAATTTTCTGTGTTTACATACGTACTGTTTTGTAAACAACGCCATCTGATCGTTGTACTATTGTAAACCATTGTGATAAATAGAGCATTTACAGAGGCCTCAAACGGTGTCAATATAAAGAAATGGCTTAAATAATGAGTGCACTCAGTATGAATACAATAGTTTTCATTTGTATTACAATAATTGTTGTTATGATCATATTTAGTATTATAAATGTATTCATTATATATTATTATAGAGCCGGTTTTGAAGGAACTTCACTGGCTTCCGGTTCAGCATCGGATTGAATTCAAAATTCTGACACTTACGTATAAAGCCATGCACAATGAATCCGCCTAGTACATTGTCGACATGCTTGACGTGTACAGGCCCCGCAGAGAATTAAGATCAGCAAGTATTTCTTTGTCGTTGGTTGTACCAAAAAGTCGTAAGGTAAAATACGGTGAGAGAAGTTTCATGCATGCAACTCCCAAACTCTGGAATGCTCTTCCATCAGGCATTAGAGATGCAAGCTCACTGGCATGTTTCAAAAAATCTCTGAAAACGCATTTCTTCAACATATATTATTAGGGCAGTTTAGAAAACGTAGCTGCTAATCGTCGGTTGTCATAACTGCTGCATTGGCCACAGAGTGTTGATCCTGCCACTTCCTTATGACTGTGGACTTTTAAACCCCTTTTTTCAAATATGATGCACCACAAATGTAGAAAAATAGATAAATGAATAACAAAAACCCCATCCATATTTTTATGGACTTCTAGGTAATCCCCTTGCTGTTGAACGTGCGGGTGTTGTGTCAGCGGGATTCTGTTGTCCAGATGTGGTGGTGACCGAGGGAGTGCTGTTGTCAAATGGGGCATCCCTATATGCTTGGTACCTCTGGTAACTCCAGTTCCAATGCCGGAGGGAGCACCGTAGTGGAACAGCGCTACCCTCTTCGGTATAATTCCGCGCTGGTACATTGGGAGTATTGCTGGCATGACTTGCTACCCTGTACTTAACCAGTGTCAGTGTATATCTTTGGTAAATTGCATGTACATGTATATATGGAGACAATAAACGGAGAATAAAATAATATTTGTATGAAAATTGTCTGTGCCACTAAAATGAAAAAGGAGGGAAGAAAGGAACTCCAAATTTATTTGTGAAACACTATGCCCTTGATATGACCTTTGACCTTGATGTATGACATTGACTTCAATAAGTAAAGCCTCAAAATGATCACATCCATAAGTTGCACATACATGCCAACTTCGAAGTATGTACACTGTATTTAAATTTGACTTGTAATATGACTTTGACCTTAATAAGTCACCGTCAAAATGTTCGCTTCCGTATGTTACACATGCATGCAAACTTCCAAGTACATGTATGTTTGTGCAATGGCGACAAAAAGTATCGACCACCAATCAGCCAACAGACATGACATTTGACCTTGATGTATGACTTTGATCTAAATAAATCGTAGGCTATCATCCCTAAAACTGTTCATATCCATAAGTTGCACATGTATGCCAAGTTTGAAGTATGTATGTGCAATGGTGACAAAAGTATCGCCAACCTTAAAGTTGTGACAGACATACCAACCAACTAACCAACCACCTAACCAACAGACAGAGCAAAAACAATATGCCACCTACTTTTCGATCACAGATCTGATGGGCATAAAAAGGACATATTGGTGGTCAACAGAAAGGCGTTATTTTCCAGCGAGACATAGAGGTGCACGTGGTGATGGTTATCCCTACTTATAAGAGAGCAAAAATGAAACTTTACTCAATTTTCAAGTCTACAAAATACTCCGGTGTAAGTACATAATTATATTCCATCACCCAATCTCCCATCCCTACACGTTTGTACACTTGAAAGAGTTAGTTTGGGACCATTTGTTACAATACTAAATTAGACTGACGTAGTATGAAACCATGAAGACTCGGATCAAACAGCTCCTTCATTTAATCTTTGTCTGCACTGTTTGCCTATGTTTGTCTGTCCGAAAAAACTCTTTGGATCCAGCGACGAATAAGTAAGAGAGATAATACTCCCTTACATTTGACGAATTGCCAAACAGAGTTACCCAACATGAAAATAAAAAAATCAATAATACAGTAGACCTGCTCTATGTCGGTCGATTAATGAAAATCAGTTCAATGAATATATGTGTTTTTAAAAGCGAGAAGTCGCTTGATGGAGAACACAATCAGTATAGATGGAATCTTTCGCCAGACTCTCAGCTACCACATATCTAGCACACGAAAAACTGGATTTTTGGTAGTGGTCGATTTAAGAACGTTTTACTGTATACTAAATCTGACAGCGTGGGAAAAATTGACAAGTTCAACGCGAGGATACAACTTGGCTTCCTTCTAAAGGACGACACGGAGAGGCCTGTAGCAGTTTTTTAATCGATCAGTTGCTATATACAGGGGCCGTTTGACAAGGTTTTGGCACCGGATCGGAAATAGGTTTCTATACATAACTACATGTATTGTGCATATCAAATAGTAGGCTACATGCGCTATACATGTATATAGAACGAAGACGATGACTAGCAAGCACCGCTGCCTAGTAGTTCAATTTTCTATAAATATGTTGATGGAATAACAGAACAATCACCAATATAAGTATACAAATACGAGAAAAGTAAAAATGGAGAATTTGTTTTGGTAATAGGTTGATTTCCAACCCACGCCAGGTCATACAAAGGGTAAACTTGAACACTAATTCCCAACGCCTTAGTCCACTCGAACTCATCGATATCAATAGCGCTGATTTTACTAGATCTAGTTTTTTTTAGCTCACCAGAGAACAAAGTGCTCAAGGTGAGCTATTGTGATACCCCTGTGTCCGTCGTCCGTCTGTCTGTCCGTCAAAAATTTCAAACGACTTCTTCTCTGAAACAGACTACCCAGTTGTAAACAAACTTGGCAAGATACATACTGTGGGTGGGTGCTTCAAAAGTTGTTGAAAGATAGTGGGTGGAACAATCGGTCTTGATGCCATGGCAACCGTACACAATATCTAGAAAAGTCTTCTTCTCTAGAATGACTTGTCCGATTTGAATATAGTTCTCACCAAAATGTTCCTCAGTTGATAGGCTTCAAAAGTTGTTAACAGAAATTTGATCCGGCAAATAACGTGGCCGCCAGAGGGCGTGGTCATTTTTTCCATAAATGGTAAGATGGAAGTTTCATAGGAAAATCTTTAAAAATCTTCTTCTCTGAAACTGTAAAGCCTAGACCTTTGATATTTGGTATGTAGCATGATCTTATGGTCCTCTACAAAGATTGTTCAAATTATGGCACCCAGGCTAAAAATGGCCCCGACCATGGGCTTATCAGTTTTTCATCGGAAAATCTTTAAAAATCTTCTTCTGAACCTGTTAGGCCTAAACCCTTGATATTTGGTATGTAGCATGATCTTATGGTCCTCTACAAATTTTGTTCAAATTATGACCCCGGGCCAAAAATGGCCCCGCCCAAGGGCTTACCAGTTTTTCATTGGAAAATCTTAAAAAATCTACTGAAACTGTAAGGCCTAGACCATTGATATTTGGTATGATTAACATGATCTAATGATCCTCTATAAATATGTAGCTGTGGCTTGTGGTCCTCTGCCGAGAATGCTTAACTTACGACTCTGACCACCGGGCGAAACTTGGCCCTGCCTCAGGGCATATCAGTTTTTCATGGGAAAAATATGAAATATTATTTTTCTCTGAAACCAAAAGGCTTAGACCATTGATTAATGGCATACTGCTTTGCCTTGTGGTTCTCTACCAAGG
>CAUYWK010000082.1:142500-187500 GCA_963576725.1 Azorinus chamasolen | reverse complement strand
ATGAGGTATGAGGGTGAACTCATGGCTCAAATTAAATGAAAATATCACTCTAACAATACTGATTAGTTTCCTTTAGTTCCATGGACTTTTGTCTGCATCCAGATGAGGTATGAGGGTGAACCCATGGCTCAAATTAAATGAAAATATCACTGTAACGATACTGATGAGTTTCCTATAGTTCCATTGACTTTTGGCTGGATCCAGATGAGGTATGGGGGTGAACCCATGGCTCAAATGTATTGAAAATATTACCGTAGCGATACTGATGAGTTTCCTTCAGTTCGATGGACTTTTGGCTTGATGCAGATGAGGTATGGGGGTGAACCCATGGCTCAAATTTATTGAAAATATTACCGTAGCGATACTGATGAGTTTCCTTGGGTTCCATGGACTTTTGGCTGGATCCAGATGAGGTATGAGGGTGAACCCATGGCTCAAATTAAATGAAAATATCACTCTAACGATACTGATGAGTTTCCTATAGTTCCATGGACATTTGGCTTGATGCAGATGAGGTATGGGGGTGAACCCATGGCTCAAATTTATTGAAAATATTACCGTAGCGATACTGATGAGTTTCCCTCAGTTCCATGGACATTTGGCTGGATCCAGATGAGGTATGAGGGTGAACCCATGGCTCAAATTAAATGAAAATATCACTCTAACGATACTGATGAGTTTCCTATAGTTCCATGGACTTTTGGCTTGATGCAGATGAGGTATGGGGGTGAACCCATGGCTCAAATTTATTGAAAATATTACCGTAGCGATACTGATGAGTTTCCTTGAGTTCCATGGACTTTTGGCTGGATCCAGATGAGGTATGAGGGTGAACCCATGGCTCAAATTAAATGAAAATATCACGGTCACGATACTGATGAGTTTCCTATAGTTCCATGGACTTTTGGCTGGATCCAGATGAGGTATGGGGGTGAACCCATGGCTCAAATTTAATGAAAATATCACGGTAACGATACTGATGAGTTTCCTTGAGTTCCATGGACATTTGTCTGGATCCAGATGAGATATGAGGGTGAACCCATGGCTCAAATGTATTGAAAATATTACCGTAGCGATACTGATGAGTTTCCTTGAGTTCCATGGACTTTTGGCTGGATCCAGATGAGGTATGAGGGTGAACCCATGGCTCAAATTTATTGAAAATATTACCGTAGCGATACTGATGAGTTTCCTTGAGTTCCCTGGACTTTTGGCTTGATGCAGATGAGGTATGAGGGTGAACCCATGGCTCAAATTAAATGAAAATATCACGGTAACGATACTGATGAGTTTCCTATAGTTCCATGGACTTTTGGCTGGATCCAGATGAGGTATGGGGGTGAACCCATGGCTCAAATTAATTGAAAATATTACCGTAGCGATACTGATGAGTTTCCTATAGTTCCATGGACTTTTGGCTGGATCCAGATGAGGTATGAGGGTGAACCCATGGCTCAAATTTAAGGAAAATATCACTCTAACGATACTGATGAGTTTCCTATAGTTCATGGACTTTTGCTTGATGCAGATGAGGTATGGGGGTGAACCCATGGCTCAAATTTATTGAAAATATTACCGTAGCGATACTGATGAGTTTCCGTGAGTTCCATAGACCTTTGGCTGGATCCAGATAAGGTATGAGGGTGAACTCATGGCTCAAATTAAATGAAAATATCACTCTAACAATACGGATGAGTTTCCTTTAGTTTCATGGACTTTTGGCTGGATCCAGATGAGGTATGGGGGTGAACCCATGGCTCAAATTAATTGAAAATATTACCGTAGCGATACTGATGAGTTTTCTATAGTTCCATGGACTTTTGGCTGGATCCAGATGAGGTATGGGGGTGAACCCATGGCTCAAATTAATTGGAAATATTACCCTAGCGATACTGATGAGTTTCCTTGAGTTCCATGGACATTTGTCTGGATCCAGATGAGGTATGAGGGTGAACCCATGGCTCAAATGTATTGAAAATATTACCGTAGCGATACTGGTGAGTTTCCTTGAGTTCCATAGACTTTTGGCTGGATCGAGATGAGGTATGAGGGTGAACTCATGGCTCAAATTAAATGAAAATATCACTCTAACAATACTGATGAGTTTCCTATAGTTCCATGGACTTTTGGCTTGATGCAGATGAGGTATGGACACATTTATCATTTTGCACTCCAATTAAAGTTTTGCGACGAGGGAGTGTCTTTAGATGTCCACATTGCGTAGAAAATTAACGATATTCCCCTACAAAATTGTAAATAGTTCTGCATTTTACGTTTTCCCACCATTTTTGATGTTTATTTTCGTCAGTTATGATATATTCTGAAAATTTATCGACAATCATGGCAATAAATAACCGAATTGGCGCTCCATACGCTTGATTCTATTTTTAGCGCGATATAATGGGAAACTCCTTTAAAAGACGTCACAAATATGGCGGACATAAAAACAGCGACTAAACAGCAACTATTGGTTATCATTAAATTATTTTCATATGGATGTAGAGGAATCATTTACCCCTTGACATGGAAAAAAATATAAGCAGCAGGTAAGTCTATCTATATATTTATTATTGTAAAAACGACAAGTACCGCGATACAATGGAACTCCGGGCTACTATTATTATTATTATTATTATTATTATTATTATTATTATTATTATTATTATTATTATTATTATTATTATTATCATTATCATTATTATTATTATTATAATTATTATTATTATTATTATTATTATTATTATTATTATTATTATTATTTTTATTATTTTTATTATTATCAGCATTATTATTGCTTTCATTGATATAAACAATAATTATTAATATTGTTATTATCATTGTTATTATTATTATCATCATCATCAGTCACTTGAACCAAACATATTTCTTTAATGGCCGTTCTATTTTTTATTTCAAAATCAAATGTTAATGTTTGGAATGCCCGCAAAAATGGCCGCAAATAATTGCACCTGTCCTACATACCAAAAATGACGTCATGATTCTTCTCTCCTGGCCATATTCTCGCGTCGAGTCAGTATGCCAATGGATAAGTGAGCTAAAACTAATGACTAAATCACTCGGCACTCGCATGTATGTTTCGGCTATCTTCGGCTACCGTAAACCGGTTTAAATCTGTAAGTCTAAAACACGCAATGGAAGAAACGCTAAGTAACGCTAAGTAAGAAATGGAAGAAATGGAACACAAAACACGCAATGGAAATTTTAAAGTCATTTATAGATCGATTTTAATAGGGTTTTTTCAAGCAGTATAAGTACAATAAGCTAATTTCGATTGAATTAGACCAACTTAAACAAGAATTGTCAATAGATAACAATACAAAACGCTTAACCCTTTCCCTCATACAAACGTGTTTTCACGCATTTGCAAACAGAGTAGACCCAGATCAGACGGCTTCTACAGGAGCCGTCTGACCAGAGTCTGCTCTGTTTGCTAATAGAATTTGATAGATCTGGTTCTTTAGTTTCCAAAATGGCTACAATATCCATCCTTCCTTATTTCATTATAACTATTTTGTCCATGAATATTCAGTAGGTATTGAAATTTGAAATAAACACAGAACAGGGGAAGGGTTAATTACTGAACAATTTCCATTTTGCCAGTGGAGAAAATTACATGAAGTCTATCGAATTAGATCAAGCTAAGCATCTGTTGTCCATTATTAACTGTGCAATCGTATATTTACTTTAAAAAGTCCATTGCACCACTAGAGAAATGGAAAGAAAACACGCAATTGAAATATTAAAGTCATTTCTGGGTTGATTTTAACAGTTTTTAAGCAGTATAGGTACAATAAGGTAATTTCAATTGAATTAGACCAACTAAAACGAGAATTAGCAATAGATAACCATAAAATCGCATAAAAATGTCCATTTCATCAGTGGAGAAATAGAGATTTATAGTAGAAATGGAAATGAAATACCGTAGACATTTATATGTTGTTTTTTGGTCGTTTTTTCAGGCTGACTACTTTCTTTACACGAATTCTATCGAATTAGACCATGCTGAGTTTCATTTGTCCATTATTAATTGTGCAATCGTGTATTTATTTAATAAAATCCATTCTGCCACTAGAGAAATAGAAGGAAAACACGCAAAGGAAAATTTAAAAGTAATTTCTGGGTAGATTTTAACCGTTTTTTATAAACAATATGGTTACTTTAAGGTAAGATCGATTGAATTCCACCTAATAAAACACGAATTGTCAACAGATAACCATAAAATCGTGTATTTACTGAACATTTTCCATTTCGCCAGTGGAGAAATGGAAAGAAAACACGCAATGGAAGTCCTATGGTGGACTGAGTGGAATTAATGGCAGGCGCAAGCAAACCGCACAAACACAGTCACAAAGTGCCGGGAGCCTTCCGTCAGTACATGGCCGGACACGTTTTGTCCATTCTAAGCATTTCTCTGCGCAGTTAACTGTTCAAAATCAAGTGGTGAGGTTGGGCGCCCATAAACCGGTTTAAACCCCCGGTGACTTTTGTCACTGACCGTTCCAAGGCGGTACTTCCATCTTCCTCCTATTGAATGTTTGTTTTGTCTTTGTGAGTCTCTTGTTGTTTTTTCTACCCATGTACATTTGCTGTTTCCTTGTGTTGCTGTTCGGGCGAGTGTTTGTTCTGTATGTGGTATTTCCTGCATGACTCTTTTTTGTACTTTTAGATCCCAAGATGATGGTGGATGATAAAGATGATAATGGTATTGATCATGATAAAGAATTTAATTTACGGCGAATGCTGATTTGAACTTGATTATGACTAGGGTCGCTGTGTTATTTTCCGGTCAAAGTCTAACGTACCCTACCATCTTTCTTTGTTAACTATGCATGGGTTTGTGATAGCCTATGACAAGAATTTGCAAACATACACGATCAGGGTGTTAAACAGTTTGGATCCAGATGCGACTCTGATTTAGCGAATACGAACCCAAACAGCCTTACAGTGCGCGTCAATATAAATTGTATGACAATTTATATATGACAGAGCTGCGGCATGTGTATGTTTTCACTTGGCTAAGGGTGGATGTGTCCCTGTTCTTTCCATCGTGCATTTGAGAGAGAGAGAGGGGAAGGAGGGAGGGAGACATACAGACAGACAGACAGAGACATAGACATACATACATCCTTTGAAAACATCACTCCTGCTTTACCGGGACTGGGGACCCGCAATAACCTCATTTTGAATAGACCGAATTCCAATTGATAACGCATCTTAACCGCCTACGGACAGGATTCCAATAAATAACTCAACTGTACATGCCATAGACCGAATTGCAATGGACAACTCACCTATACGGTATAAATGCATGTTTCCAATGGATAGCTCACCTGCACAGGCTATAGACCGAATTCCAATGATTAACTCCCCTTTACGGCCTAAATGCAAAATTCCAATAGATACCTCCCCTATACAGACTACAGGCAGGATTCCAATAAATAACTCAACTGTACATGCCATAGACCGAATTCCAATGGATAACTCACCTATAATGCCTAAATACATGATTCCAGTGAATAACTCACCTGTACAGGTCATAGGCCGAATTCCAATGGATATCTCACATATACGGCCAAAATGCATGTTTCCAATTAATAACTCACCGGTACAGGCCATAGGCCAAATTCCAGTGGATAACTTTTCTATACGGCCTATATGCATGCTTCGACTGGATAACTCACCTGTACAGGCCATAGACCGAATTCCAATGGATAACTCCCCTGTACGGCCTAAATGCAGAATTCCAATGGATAACTCCCCTATACAGCCAACATATAGGATTCCAGTGAATAACTCACCTGTACAGGTCATAGGCCGAATTCCAATGGATAACTCACCTATACGGCCTAAATGCAGGATTCCAATGAATAACTCACCTATACAGGCCATAGGCCGAATTCCAATGGATAACACCCCTATATAGCCTACAGGAAGGATTCCAATGAATAACTCACCTGTACAGACCATAGGCCGAATTCCAATGAATAAGTCACCAAAACCGCCTACAGGCAGGATATCAATGACTAACTCAATTATATAGGCCATACACCGAATTCCAATGGATAAGTCACCTATACGCCCTAAATGCAGGATTCCAATGAATAACAATGATAACCCATCTATACAGACCATAGACTGAATTCCAATGAATAACTCACATGTACAGGCCATAGACCGAATTCCAATGGATAACTCACCTATACGTCCTAAATGCAGGATTCCAATGAATAACTAACCTGTATAGGCCATAGACCGAATTCCAATGGATAACTCACCTATACGCCCTAAATGCATGTTTCAAATGGATAACTCGCCTGTACAGGCCATAGACCGAATTCCAATGGATAACTCACCTATACAGCCTACAGGCAGGATTCCAATGAATAACTTACCTGTACAGGCCATAGGTCGAATTCCAATGGATAAGTCCCCTAAACCGCCTACAGGCAGGATTCCAATGAATACCTCACCTATACAGGCCACAGGCCGAATTCCATTGAATAACTCCCCTTTACGGCCAACAGGAATGATTCCGATGACTAACTCACCTGTATAGACCATAGACCGAATTCCAAATGATAACTCACCTATACGCCCTATATGCATGTTTCCAATGCATAACTCATATGTACAGGCCGTAGACCGAATTCCAATGGATAACTCACCTATACAGCCTACAGGCAGGATTCCAATGAATAACTTACCTGTACAGGCCATAGGTCGAATTCCAATGGATAAGTCCCCTAAACCGCCTACAGGCAGGATTCCAATGAATAACTCACATGTACAGGCCATAGAAGGAATTCCAATGGATAATTCACCTATACGGCCTAAATGCAGGATTCCAATGAATAACTCGCCTGTACAGGGTATAGGCCGAATTATAATGGATAACACCCCTATATACCCTACAGGCAGGATTCCAATGAATAACTCACCTGTACAGGCCATAGGCCAAATTCCAATGGATAAGTCACCTAAACCGCTTACAGGCAGGATTCCAATGACTAACTCACCTGTATAGGACATAGGCCGAATTCCAATGGATAAGTCAACTAAACCGCCTACATGCAGGATTCCAATGAATAACTCATCTATAAAGGCCATAGGCCGAAATCCAATGGATAAGTAACCTGTACTAGCCGAATTCCAATGGATAACTCCCCTATACAGCCAACATATAGGATTCCTTTGAATAACTCACCTGTACACGCCATAGGCCGAATACCAATGGATAACTCCCCTATATAGCCTATAGACAGGATTCCAGTGAATAACTCACCTGTACAGGCCATAGGACGAATTCCAATGGATAAGTCACCTAAACCGCCTACAGGCAGAATTCCAATGAATAACTTACCTGTACAGGCCAAAGGCCGAATTCCAATGGATAAGTCCCCTAAACCTCCTACAGGCAGGATTCCAATGAATACCTCACCTATACAGGCCATAGGCCGAATTCCAATGAATAACTCCCCTTTACGGCCTACAGGCAGGATTCCAATGACTAACTCACCTGTATATACCGTAGACCGAATCCAATGGAAAACTCACCTATACGCCCTAAATGCATGTTTCCAATGGATAACTTACCTGTACAGGCCATAGACCGAATTCCAATGGATAACTCACCTATATGCCCTAAATGCATGTTTCCAATGGATAACTCGCCTGTACAGGCCATAGACCGAATTCCAATGGATAACTCACCTATATGCCCTAAATGCATGTTTCCAATGGATAACTCGCCTGTACAGACCATAGACCGAATTCCAATGGATAACTCCCCTTTACAGCCTACAGGCAGGATTCCAATGAATAACTCAGCTGTGCAGGCCATAGACCAAATTCCAATAAATAACTTACCTATACGGCCTAAATGCAGGATTCCAATGACTAACTCACCTGTATAGACCATAGACCGAATTCCAATGGATAAGTCACCTAAACCGCCTATAGACAGGATTCCAATGAATAACCCACCTTTACAGGCTATAGGCCGAATGCCAATGGATAAGTCACCTAAACCGCCTACAGGCGGGAATTCCAATGAATAACTCACCTGTAAAGGCCATAGGCCGAATTCCAATGGATAAGTCACCTGTACAGGCCATAGGCCGAATTCCAATGGATAACTCACCTATACAGCCAACATATAGGATTCCAGTGAATAACTCACCTGTACAGGCCATAGGCCGAATTACAATGGATAACTCCCCTATATAGCCTACAGATATGATTCCAATGAATAACACACCTGTACAGGCCATATGCCGAATTCCAATGGATAAGTCACCTTAACCGCCTACAGGCGTGATTCCAATGACTAACTCATCTGTATAGGCCATAGACCGAATTCCAATGGATAATTTCCCTATACAGCCTACAGACAGGATTCCAATGAATAACTCACCTATACATGCCATAGGCCGAATTCCAATAGATAAGTCACCTAAACCGCCTACAGGCAGGCTTCCAATGAATAACTCACCTATACAGGCCATTGGCCGAATTCCAATGGATAAGTCACCTAAACCGCCTACAGGCAGGGTTCCATTGACTAAATCACATCTATAGGCCATAGAATGTAAGGTGGAATGACAGTTATTACAGACGGAATGACATACTTTTGAGACATTGTAGCCCCAATATGACCTTTTGGAAATTGAATGACACTATTTAAGGTGGAATGACAGTTATTATAGGTGGAATGACATATCTTTGAGACTTTGTAGCCCCGATATGACCTTTGGGAAATGGAATGACACTGTGGTAAGGTTGAATGACAGTTATAATAGGTGGAATGACATATTTATTTAGACATTGTAGCCCCCATATAACCTTTTGGAAATGGAATGACACTATTTTAAGGTGGAATGAGTTATTATAGGCGGAATGACATACCTTTGAGACATTGTAGCCCCATATGACATTTGGGAAATGGAATGGCACTGTTGTAAGGTAGAATGATAGTTATTATAGACGGAATGGAATACTTTGAATACATTGTAGCCCCGGTATGACCTTTTGGAAATGGAATGACACCATTTAAGGTGGAATGACAGTGCTTATAGGCGGAATGGCATACATCTGAGACTTTTTAGCCCCCATTTGACCTTAAATAGTGTCATTCCATTTCCAAAAGGTCATATGGGGGTTATAATGTCTCAAAAGTATGTCATTTCGCCTATAATAACTGTCATTCTACCTTACAACAGTGTCATTTAATTTCCCAAATGTCAAATGGTGGTACAAGGTTTCAAATATATATCATTCCACCTATTAGTTCCTGTGATTTCACATTACAACAGTGTCATTCCATTTCGAAAAGGTCATATCGGGGCTACAAAGTCTCGGAAGTATGCCATTCCAACTATAAGCATTGTCATTCCACCTTAAAATGTGTCATTCCATTTCCATAAGGTCATATAACGGCTACAATGTCTAAAAAGTATGTCATTCCACCTGTAATAACTGTCATTCTGCCTTACAACAGTGTCATTCCATTTAAGAAGGTCATATGGCGACTACAATGTCTCAATAGTATGTCATTCCGCCTATACAAACTGTCATTCCACCTTACAACAGTGTCATTCCATTTCCCGAATGTCATATCGGGGCTACAAATGTCATTCCATCTATAAGCACTCTCATTCTACATTACAACAGTGTCATTCAATTTTTGGGTCAAATGTTATGTCATATGGCGGCTACAATGTCTCGAAAGTATGTCATTACGCCTATAATCAGTCATGTCATCTTTAATAGTGTCATTCCATTTACAAAAATCATATAACGGCTACAATGTCTAACAGTATTTCATTCCACCTGTAATAACTGTCATCCTACCTTACAACAGTGTCATTCCATTTACGAAGGGCATATAGCGACTACAATGTCTCAATAGTATGTCATTCCGCCTATACAAATTGTCATTCCTCCTTACAACAGTGTCATTCTATTTCCCAAATGTCATATGGGTGCTACATTGTTTCAAAGATATGTCATTACACCTATAATTACTGTCATTCCTCCTGACAACAGTGTCATTCCATTTCCAAAAGGCCATATGAGGGTTACAACATCTCAAAAGTATGCCATTCCGCCTAAAACAACTGTCATTCCACCTTACAATACTGTCATTCCACTTCCCAAATGTCATATGGGGGCTATAATGTCTCAAAAATATGTCATTCTACCTATATTAACTGTCATTCCACCTTACATCAGTGTCATTTCATTTCCAAAACGTCATATGGGGGTTACAATGTCTCAAAGATATGTCATTCCACCTATAATAACTCCGAAGTAGGTCATTCACCTATAAGCACTGTCATTCCAATTAAAATAGTGTCATTCCATTTACAAAAGGTCATATGGCGGCTACAATGTGTCAAAAGCATGTCATTCCGCCTATAATAACTGCCATTATACCATACAACAGTGTCAGTCAATTTCTCAAATGTCATATGGGGGCTACAATGTTTAAAAGATACATGTATGCCATTCCACCTATAATTACTGTCATTCCTCCTTACAACAGTGTCATTCCATTTCCCAAATGTCATATTGGGGCTACAATGGCTCAAAGGTATGTCATTCCACCATAAACACTGTCATTCCACCTTGCAACAGTGTCATTCCATTTCCAAAAGGCCATATGGGGGTTACAATGTCTCAAAAGTATGTCATTCCGCCTATAATAACTGTCATTCCACCTTAAATAGTGACATTCCATTTCCAAAAGGTCATATGGAGGCTACAATGTCTAAAACATATGTCATTCCACCTTACAACAGTGCCATTCCATTTCCAAAATGTCATATGGAGCTACGATGTATCAAACATTCAAACATTCCACCTATAAACACTGTCATTCCACCTTACAACAGTGTCATTCCATTTCCCAAAGGTCATATCGAGGCTATAAAGTCTCCGAAGTATATCATTCCACCTATAAGCACTCTCATTCCACCTTAACCCATTCCCTCATATTGAACACTTCTGACGACTCTGTAAAAGTCACTTTATGAAACCATTGTGATAAAAAGAGCATTTACTCCTATAGGAGCAAATGCTCTATCTATCACAATGGTTTCAAACTACACAATTCTAAACTTTTCCTTTTCTCTAGTTAATGCTCCTTTTCGTTAGATTTATTCAAAGAGGTTTTATCTAAAATAGACTATGAGGTAATGGGTTAATAGTGTCATTTCATTTCCAAAAGGTCATATGTGGACTGCAAGGTCTCAAAAGTAATGTATGTCATTTCTTGCCACAGTTATTCATTGGAATCCTGCCTGTATGCTGTATCGGGGAGTTATCCATTGGAATTCGGTCTATGGCCTGTACAGGTGAGTTAGTCATTGGAATCCTGCCTGTAGGCGGTTTAGGTGAATTATTCATTGGAATTCGGCCTGTGGCCTGTACAGGCGAGTTATTCATTGGATTCCTGCCTGTAGGCCGGTTTAGGTGACTTATCCATTGGAATTTGGCCTATGGCCTGTACAGGTGAGTTAGTCATTGGAATCCTGCCTGTAGGCTTTATAGGGTAGTTATCCATTGGAATTGGGTCTATGGCCTGTACAGGTGAGTTAGTCATTGGAATCCTGCCTGTAGGCGGTTTAGGTGAATTATTCATTGGAATTCGGCCTGTGGCCTGTACAAGCGAGTTATTCATTGGATTCCTGCCTGTAGGCGGGTTTAGGTGACTTATCCATTGGAATTTGGCCTATGGCCTGTACAGGTGAGTTAGTCACTGGAATCCTGCCTGTAGGCTGTATAGGGGAGTTATCCATTGGAATTCGGTGTACGGCCTATACAGGTGAGTTAGTCATTGGAATCATGCCTGTAGGCGGTTTAGGTGACTTATCCATTGGAATTCGGCCTATGGCCTATACAGGTGAGTGGGTCATTGGAATCCTGCCTGTAGGCGGATTAGGTGACTTATCCATTGGAATTCGGCCTATGGCCTGTACAGGTAAATTAGTCATTGGAATTCGGTCTATTGCCTGTACAGATGTTTTATGCGTTGGAAACATGCATTTAGGTCGTACATGTGACTTATCCATTGGAATTCGGTCTATGGCCTATACAGGTGAATTAGTCATTGGAATCCTGCCTGTAGGCGGTTTAGGTGACTTATCCATTGGAATTCGGCCTATGGCCTGTACAAGTGAGTTAGTCATTGGAATCATGCATGTAGGCGGTTTAGGTGACTTATCCATTGGAATTCGGCCTATGGCCTGCACAGGTGAGTTAGTCCTTGGAATCCTGCCTGTAGGCGGATTAGGTGACTTATCCATTGGAATTCGGCCTATGGCCTGTACAGGTAAATTAGTCATTGGAATTCGGTCGATTGCCTGTACAGATGTTTTATGCGTTGGAAACATGCATTTAAGTCGTACATGTGACTTATCCATGGGAATTCGGTCTATGGCCTATACAGGTGAATTAGTCATTGGAAGCCTGCCTGTAGGCGGTTTAGGTGACTTAACCATTGGAATTCTGTCTATGGCCTGTACAGGTGAGTTAGTCATTGGAATCATGCCTGTAGGCGGTTAAGGTGACTTATCCATTGGAATTCGGCCTATGGCCTGTACAGGTGAGTTAGTCATTGGAATCCTGCCTGTAGGCGGATTAGGTGACTTATCCATTGGAATTCGGCCTATGGCCTGTACAGGTAAGTTAGTCATTGGAATTCGGTCCATTGCCTGTACAGATGTTTTATGCGTTGGAAACATGCATTTAGGTCGTACATGTGACTTATCCATTGGAATTCGGTCTATGGCCTATACAGGTGAATTAATCATTGGAAGCCTGCCTGTAGGCGGTTTATGTGACTTATCCATTGGAATTCGGCCTTTGGCCTGTACAGGTGAGTTAGTCATTGGAATCATGCCTGTAGGCGGTTTAGGTGACTTATCCATTGGAATTCGGCCTATGGCCTGTACAGGTGAGTTAGTCATTGGAATCATGCCTGTAGACGGATTAGGTGACTTATCCATTGGAATTCGGTGTATGGCCTATACAGGTGAGTTAGTCATTGGAATCATGCCTGTAGGCGGTTTAGGTGACTTATCCATTGGAATTCGGCCTATGGCCTGTACAGGTAAATTAGTCATTGGAATTCGGTCTATTGCCTGTACAGATGTTTTATGCGTTGGAAACATTCATTTAGGTCGTACATGTGACTTATCCATTGGAATTCGGTCTATGGCCTATACAGGTGAGTTAGTCATTGAAATCATGCCTGTAGGCGGTTTAGGTGACTTATCCATTGGAATTCGGCCTATGGCCTGTACAGGTGAGTTAGTCATTGGAATCATGCCTGTAGGCGGTTTAGGTGACTTATCCATTGGAATTCGGCCTATGGCCTGTTCAGGTGAGTGAGTCATTGGAATCCTGCCTGTAAGCGGATTAGATGACTTATCCATTGGAATTCGGCCTATGGCCTGTACAGGTAAATTAGTCATTGGAATTCGGTCTATTGCCTGTACAGATGTTTTATGCATTGGAAAAATGCATTTAGGTCGTACATGTGACTTATCCATTGGAATTCGGTCTATGGCCTATACAGGTGAATAAGTCATTGGAATCCTGCCTGTAGGCGGTTTAGGTGACTTATCCATTGGAATTCGGTCTATGGCCTGTACAGGTGAGTTAGTCATTGGAATCATGCCTGTAGGCGGTTTAGGTGACTTATCCATTGGAATTCGGCCTATGGCCTGTACAGGTGAGTTAGTCATTGGAATCCTGCCTGTAGGCTGTAAATGGGGAGTTATCCATTTGAATTCGGTCTATGGCCTATACAGGTGAGTTAGTCATTGGAATCCTGCCTGTATGCGGTTCAGGTGACTTATCCATTGGAATTCGGCCTATGGCCTATACAGGTGAATTAGTCATTGGAATCCTGCCTGTAGGCTGTATAGGGGAGTTATCCATGTATTATTATATAAAATTGTCCATCAAATAGTCGCTATCTACCCTGAAAACAGCCTCTTGATACCCTCCACAGGTAATATAAGAACTCGAAACACCAACCCATATTCATATAGACAAATCAGCACATCTAAGGATTCATACAAGTATTCATTCTTTCCGAGAACTATCTGTCAGTGGAACATGTTGCCCCTCACCGCCCATGAAGCAGGTACAGTCGACAATTCCAAAACAATTGTCACTGTGCCTGTTGTTATGTCAATAATCTCTTCAGTATAAACAGCAATCAGTGTATATAGTTTTAAACCTGACTTTTATTTTAGCACTATTTCACTTCTGACTGAAGCTTATATATTATACACCCGAAATTTTATTCCAGCGTCAATACATAATCTTCAATCTTGAAGGAGTATTGTTTATTTAAAGAAGAAGAACTTGTTTTTATAGGGCGGTTGCACAAATTTAACAAACTTCTTGTGAAATGCATTAAGAATCTGGCCGACAAATTACATTTATTTTAGGTAATGTCATAAATAATTATTTTTATATATTTATTTTACAAATAAAACTATTTCAATGTCGTAAACAATGTCGCTAAAGAGCGATCGGTACCGAGCGGTACCGGATATTTAGACATTGGTATTATCCTGACTTAGTCATTGGAATACAGACATCACCATATTCTCGTCTGATTTAGTCCTTCTTGGAACGATTATAATTCATCAACACAAACATGTCGGATTTATCCCAAACGTTCAACAAATCTTTACAAATGGGGTCGGAGGAAGACTTTCAATATGTCTGCGATTTGTGTCTCACAGACGAAAAGAGAGTGGAGGCCATTGTCCATTGTCTCGAGTGTGCTGAAAATTTGTGCAAGGAGTGCAGACATTACCATAAAAAGTCGTCAGCTTCAAAACACCATAATTTACAGGACGTGGCGACCATGTCAAAGTCACAAAAACGCCCACAACAACCCCAAGGGGCTTCCGGGGCTGCGGACCCACTGACGGACAGATGCCAGAAGCACCCAGACGAGCCCATAAAGTTCTTTTGCAGCTCGCACCAACAACTTGGATGTAGTGTCTGTGTTCCTCTACACCACAGAACATGCGGAGACAACGTGTCTTACATACGCGACATTTCCACCGAAATATCTCGCAGCTCAGAATTTAAAGAAATTTGCTCCGCTTTGAAGAAGTTTGTCGATGGATTAAAGTCGGGTAAGAGTCGGTCAGAACAGTGCCGAGAAGTATTAGTGAAGAGCTACGACGAGGTGGTGACCGAGGTGAAAACGTTAAGACATGACATCAACCAGCATCTCGATAAATTAGAAGAAAGTTTATTGAACGATGCTTCAAGACAGCGAAAAGAATATTTGGATTCTGTTACACGCCAAGAACCGAGATTCGATGAAATGCTTAAAGAAGTTAATGAAATAAGCTCCGACATGGACAGAAAATGCGAACTGAAGAAGAATAGTCAACTCTTCATCGCGATGAAATGTGCAAAGGAGAAAATATCCACGCTAGAGAATGAGGCTGCCGGGATCAATCAAACTATCAAACGACAACAATTTGTCTTCAGCCATGATGACCAGATTGAAACTATTACATCATCATTATCTCGTCTCGGAACTCTGTCACTGGTTGGCCAACCAGAAGCTGCCAAATATCTCCACAACATAAACGTTAAATCTGATAAAGATGGCAACTGTTGGATTTATGGCGCTGTCGTACTGACTAACGGACATCTTGCAGTTACTGATCGCAACAACAACTGTGTCAAGATTATCAACACGGAAAATAGAAAAATATCTCAGCAAGTTTCATTAACGTCAAAGCCTCGCGACATCACAATGATTGGAGACAATCAGCTGGCAGTAACGTTTTTCGACAACCTTATCCAGTTGATGTCTCTGTCTCCACAATTGTCAGAGGGTCGCACTATAACTGGACCAGGTCGTCGTTACCGTGGCATCACTCACAATGGAGGAAAGCTCTTCCTGACCAGTTTGGATCCTGTTCCTTCTGTTCATGTTTTAGATTTGACTGGAAACTTGTTACAGCAAATTGATTCAGACAACACAGGAAACAAATTATTTAAAGATCCTCACGGAATAACAACGAGTCCAGACGGACGTCTCATCTATGTCAGTGATTATAACAGCAACAAAATTGTGTGTTTGAGTAGAGATGGTCGTGTGATGGCGACGTATACACATGAAAAGTTACGGAGTCCACGGGGAATAACGGTAGATGAAGGTGGACAGGTATACGTGTGTAGTTGGGGGACACATTGTATTTTTCAACTGTCTCCCAGTGGACAGTCGGGAAAAGTTTTGGTTGAGAAGGAGAACCTGTGGCCCTGCGCCATATAACATGTGACACTGGCAAACTGTATATAAGTAGTTCGGGTGACGACAACAACAAGATTTTGTGTACAAATTCGAGTAAAGGCAGAGAACAAACATGGAGGTAAGTAAACACTTTTTATCTTTAAACCTTTGAATGCTGAGTTTTCAAAATGGAATGGTCCATCATTGTTTAATGGTAGAGTCCACTCTGTATGAAAATGTATACTTTGTGAGAGTATTTTGAATGACAAACGGTGTAGAACCTGATCAGAGAACTTCTCTAGAAGCCGTCTGGTTTGGGTCTACACTGTTTACAAATGTCCCAGTAGATCTATGTACATGTACTATTCAGAGTGTATGCTACAATTCTCCTATTTCTTGTATTTCTATGAAATTATAATAGTGACAAATTGTTTGGATTCTGATGAAATGCTGAGTTACTCAGTGTCTGATCTGTCATCATCTGATCTGGATCCAAACTGTTTGTGTAGCCTACAGTATGTTTTACCATATTAGGCACATTTATACTCTTTTCATGCAGAGTAATTATTGATCTTGCTGCAAAAATGTTGTCTGCTACAATTCAAAAAGTTATTTTTTCTTGTATTTCTGTGTAAACAAATTGATTTTAGTGACAAACTGTTTTGATTCTGATGAAATGCTGAGTTACTCAACGTCTGATCTGGATCCAAACTGTTTGTTTAGGTTTTCATGAATTCTCTGCTACAGTGTATAGAGTTAATATTGCTACACAGTAAAATAGTCACACTTGGCTTGTTTGGATCCAGATCAGATATATAATTTTGAATCTAGTTCTCTAATCCTTTGAAGTTTTTCCCTGTTGAATATTCATATAAGAAATGGTGACATTATGAATAATTATAAGCTATTTTTTGGGATGGCAGATGTACAGAATTTTTTGGTATTGTTTTAGAAACTGTAGTGTACAGTGAATAGCAAACTGTTACATCTGATCTGGGTCTGCTCTGTTTGCAAAGACCTTACATGTGTGAGAAAGTTTTTATTAATTATTTATATTCATGCGGGAAAGGCTAAATAAACATATTGTAAATAATTTAGAGATCTATTTAATAATTCTGTTTTTATGGAATTAATGTTCATATGTTATGAATTAGATTTTAATATTTATAAATTGATAATTAATATGGTGCAAATTGTTCACATTAACACTTTCCCTGTTGAATATTTGTGTAAATATAATAACATGTTGATCATAATTTAAATATGTATTAGCTGACTTTTATGATGGATACGTGTACATGTACACAGGACATTTTCTTAGAATCTGTAAGTCATATATCATCTAAGATTTTAATTTCATAAGCATACACTGAGCAGACGTTGGCGACAGGAAATGTCTTATTTGGGTCTACTCTAAGTATTCTTATGAGTAATTTCACAAGATATTATACAGAAGGAGATAGATTTTATTTTTTTCAGTAACTTATACACAATCATGATGTATTACTATCTCTCGTTACATGTACATGTATATACCGTATACCGTACATGTATACAGCTATTCAGTACAATCGTGTACAATGTACAAACAGATCAGTCCCAGTAATTTCACAAGATACATGTATTATAATATATACAGAATGGCTCAATGAGATAGAGTACATGGTATACGGTATTTGGGTCTACTCTGTCTGCAAATGTGTGAAAAGTATGTAATTTCACAAGATGTTATACAGAATAAGACAGATTTTATTTCTTTCAGTAACTTATATACACATGATGTAGTATATCATTACATATACTGATGTTCAGTACATATGTGCAAACAGAGCAGACCCTGATTCTTCAAGAGTCCTCTGATCTGTGTCTATTCTATAAATTTACAAAAGGTTAAAATGATAAAAAATTTAAACGACTTGCACCCTACTGAGGAGGGCTTCTGAAAATATTCGTAAAAACTGCATGTATAGTAAGATACATACAACGTACATGTATATAAGTAAAATTCACAAGCAAACAGAGCAGACCCAGATGAGACAACCCCTACTTTTGCCATCTGATTTTACAGGTCTTCTCTTTGCAAAGGCGTGAAAATGCGCTGATAATGCTGATAAAAATATGAGGGAAACTTCAAAGCGTTAACCCGACATTTTTCAAGATTGAATATTAATGATGTAAAGGGTTAATAGAAATTGTAACTGACTTACATGTATTATTCTATAATTTAGTCCATAGGCACGCCGTTCTGTGATTTTGTAACTTGACTTATTCCATTTACTCTATAGATCTACATGTAGACGCCTGGTTTTGTGATTTTGCAAACACAGTGGAACCAGATTATATAATACAACACCAGCCGATAAATGTATCAATTGATATGCAGATTTAGTACATGTAATTCAACAATTATTCCAAAAATATGCCTTTGTAAACAGCGTAGACCCAGATCACTTAACACATATTAAGTGTTAGTTACACTTGGCTATAAAATTATGTTACCACCTGTAACAAATTTTGGTACTAGAATTATGTTAAGAAGTCTTAGAATCAATGGTAAGAGCATTATGTTTTCTTGCACTTTCAAAAACATACAATGCCCATTTATTTCCATAAGGTTATCATAGCAGTAAAATGTATGCATTTATAACTAACTTATCATTATCCATACTGTTCTAGACAAACAATTGATATGAACATATTTTGGAAACTTAAATATTTTTTTTATAAAACCTTCACACCATTTTTGTACACTTGGGACAATTATGGACTGGAACAAATATCAACAATCATAATGTACTTTATATCACAGAAAGTTGTTTCCCGTTTTGTGATTTCAAGAGGACTAAGTAAAGATATACTTGGATGAAAATTATGTAGATACACATGAAATATTACACATTATGCGTAGAATAATAATATAACAGTGATCAACTGACCTTACTCCTTTCACAATTACACAACTTTTATTGTTTTTGGCTTTAATAACTTAATTAGGTCACATAAGGAAGCCTTTTCATCAAATGAGAAGGTCTTTTATTAACAACCAAAAAATATAATTGAATATTAGTAAGACGAGTCTTGAAGGACTTGTAAAAATTAATACTTATGTTCAACATTTTGTACACTTGGGACAGTCTATCAAACACATGCTTTCGGCAACATATTTTTACTTCATTAACTGTCACTGGGCAAACATGGAAGATCCAGATCAGATAGATAATGTAGATCTGGGTCTACTCTGTTTGGAAATTAAAATAAGGTGTGTGCTCATTACATTATTCTTACCCAATAAATCTTCATTAACTGCCAGTGAAAAACCAGGGTAGATCCAGATCAGATAGAGTTCATTTAGATTTGGGTCTACTCTGTATAGGAATAAATAAAATAGGAGTATCCTGCCTTTATGGACCTATTACAGTTTCAGCTTACTTCAAGTTCAAATTTCGAGAACCTTCTGACTGGGTGTCAAACAGCTTGCATTCTGATGTGACCCCCAGTTACTCGGCATCTTATCTGGATCCAAACTATTTGCAAATACTAGTTAGGTTGCACTTAGCAGGCAATATGTTGAGAAAAAAAGAATTATGCATTTAAGTTGCAAACCTCAAAATGTGTACAGCTACAAAAAGTTGAAATGTGGTTCAGTGTCTACTTTTCACTGGGAGAGTCACCGAGATTATGCTATTTGTAAAGGTTTACATATCCAAGTATTTGGAGTAAATACAATACATACAAGAGTGCTATAAATAGTCTATACAGCCTTCTGCTCATTTATGTATTATAAAATTATTATATATTACTTATATATTAGTATAATATCACCTTTACTACAATATACTGCTATATCCTACAATATACTGCTATATCTTATATATCAGGGGCAATTGTCCAAAGGGACAGTCATCCTAAAGGGCAACCACTAGTCTTAAGGGGAATTTGTCCTACATTTAGTATATATGACTAACTGCATATCATTTTTAGAACAAAGACATGGGATCATCCTAAAACATGAGCTTAATTCCTCTTCTTGAAACAAGATGAGGTTGTTTTAATGTCTTGACCTTGGAACACTAAAGTTGTGGCCCTTTGTTTGCAAAAAGATGTCTGTCCTGAGCCATTTCTTAGAAAATATTCGAAAATTTTCTATGAAACTAAATGTGAAAATGTTTAATAGCATTAGGACATGCGTCTCTGCAAGTATCATTGATATTGACCTTGGAACATAACATTTATCAATCCAAAGTTTCAAAATGTACACTTGGGACAACACAAGATGTGCCTTGAAAAAAATGTACATAATTTTTGGCATTAGGTTTTTATTACAACTTGTGTTAAGTATCCATGGTGTGAATTTAAAAGTGTAGAACTTTGAACATTTGTTTTGAAAAAATATTATCAGCCATTTATTGCAAAATATATACTTGGGACAAATTCTGACTGCATTTACTATACAGCTTATAACAACTTAAACTGACAAAGTATTATAGAACACTTTCAAAAATATGAAGAATACACCTGCTCCTGCTAAAATAAGCAAAATTTTGATCTAAATTTTCGATCACGTTTTATAAAGACATCTTGATTTGTAAACAATGATAAATATTTTGGTGTGAAAATGACAAGCACCTCAATGCTTTGATCCCTTCTGACAAAAAACAATAAGATTAACAAATTGTTAAATTCCATTTTTCTGAACTAATATATATTTTCCTTAATGATAAACAATGATAACATATTGTAATCCTGCAACTTTCTGTGTAGTTTGGAGTTGAAATTGAGGTTTGAGTGAAAATGTCACACCAAAACCGGACACTTGGGACATTTTTGGGGTGTTTGTTTTTTTCAAAATATCTTTTTACTTAAGCAAGGTAGCATGACCTAACTTTGCATTCAAGTTCACCACAAAGAAACAAATCTGCAGGCCTGAAAAAGAATCCAATTAAGCCTCATGGTAGAAAAATAAATGAGTATCTTAATTTAGCTTCATTTTTTTTAAATCACCCATAATATTGTCCACGTCGACGCTGTATTTTGTGTGGTATGGTGCATGTGTACTACCCCGACTGGAATGCAAGTTTGGTTCAGTCAATAGGAAGAAAACAGAAGGACGAAAAAGGCATAAATAAACATAAACATCAAATTAACACATTTTCTCACCTTTGTCTCAACTATCTGTCCATATAAAAGAATTAAATCAATTTTGTTTATGTTTTTAAAGGCGATGACGTCACTGCATGCCAATATGACGTCACGTAATTCGTACTTGCATGTATTTTCATTCAGGGAACGAAACCGCTTTAGCAATCTTTTTTTTCTTCATTTTTTCCATTTTTCTTGGAGTTGCATGATAAAAGAATTACTATGCTAGTATTTTGGAAGTTCAGCTGTATTTTGGCTCGTCAGAAAAGTAGTTAAATGCTCGCCAAGGCTCGCATTTAACAACTTTTCTAACTCGCCTAAATACAGCTGTACAGTAAAACCTCTTTATAACGGCCACTAAATTACATCAAATAATTGCAGCGTTCTGTTTGACTTTCACCTTGCTTTAAGCAACTACCTGTCCTAAATACCAACTAATTAACACAATTTAGTGGCCGTTATAGAGAGGTTATACTGTACTTCCAAACTACTAGCATAGTAATTCTTATGTATGATTTATAACAGCCATATCAAATCAGCAATATATGCAAAGGATGACACAAAAAAGAAAATTTGATACCATTATTTTCATTGTGGTCATTGTATTATAGTATTATATATATTTATAAATTATTCAATTAAATTAAAAGCTTGACATGCCAAACCTTTCATACAAAGAATAATTACGCATTGGGAAAACGGCACTACATCATATTAACATCTAAATAAATGTTCATTCCAAAAAGCATAGTAGTCCTGTCTACATGCACTTTACCACTGTATTTTCCACCGCCGTTGTTGTAGATAAGTCGGAGAGGGGATACGTTTATTTACGCTGTTTGTCGTTTAGGGTGGGGGTGGAATAAGTGTGAGATCACTGACCGTTCCAAGGCGGTACTTTCGTTATCCCCCTATTGTATGTTTGTTTTGTCTTTGTGCGTCTCTTGATGTTTTTATAGTTAAATACATTTGCTGTTTCCTTGTTGTGCTGTTTGATTTTTGTGACATTTTTCTAAAGTTATCGATTCTTCTACAAACTTCCTCAAAGTAGATAATAATTGAGGAAAAAATAAAATAAAACATTAGGGGTTGTGCAAATATCACAAATGTTAAATTATTTCAATTCCAGTATATATGCTATTTCTCGGGTCAAGATATATGCATAAAAGCATTTATTGAGCTTATCAAAGAATATGATTAGAATTAAATGTATCAGCTGTAAGTTTGTTATTTTTAAACATTTATAAAGATTTAGTGTATTTGAATTTTAGTCTTAAAACAACCGAAGTGTTAAAAAACGTACGGAGAACAACCGGATAATACTTCTCTATTTTCCCTACTTTCGTTTTCATCTTGGTTTTTCGTTTTTGAACATGGAAGTTGGAACCTTCTGATATGGGTCTACTCTGTTTGCAAATGCATGAAAAAAAGTTCATATGAAGGAAAGGGTTTAATTGTTTTGCCCAATTCGTTTATCCCTTTCCCTGTTTAACGTTCATATAAGAAATACTAAAATCATGGATCAAGTTTTACATTGATAAATGAACACAGTATTTCTACCTTAGCAGTAAATCACATCTACTGGTATGTATCTGTCTATGAGCATACACAGGCTCAGCACACCCGATTAGACATTTCCTACAGGAACCGACTGATGATCTCGGTCTACTCTGTCTAAGGTTAACCCTTTCCTTTATATATAAAAAGTGTTTTCACACATTTGCAAACAGAGTAGACCCAGATCAGACGACTCCAGCTCAGTTTGCTAACGAAATCCAAAATATATGTTTCTTTCCTTTCTAAAATGGCTACAATGTTCCAACTTCCATATTTCATTATTACTGTTTTGTCTATGAATATTGATTACGAATAAATATAGAAACAGGGAAACGGTTAAAAACAAACCAGCATTATCAGAGTGTCAATCTGTTTTAGGCTGCTGATGAGTTGCCAGGTTACTCAAATTCTTCTTCTTATATTGTTATTTGCTTTATATCTGATAAATCATGAAACTGCTCCTAGTGAACATACAGTTTTACCAACACTCCACTTTTTTATTAATATTGCATCAGGGTTTGTTTTTTTACCAATTTTCTTTTCAAAAAGGAAGTAAATTGTTTTGAAACCTCTTGTGCATAATGAAAATTGGATTGTCATGCTAAAATGTGAGATCAGAACTTTTCAAATGCTAAGTATGTGTGTCGTCTGCTCAACTATTGTCTGTAACATTTCCAAACCATTAAAAACAATTCCAGAGATTTTGCAGAAATAAGCAGTTTTGATCTCAGATCAGACCCCCCATTTTGTGGGAACTGATCTGGATCTAAACTGCTTCTGCAAATCATATATGGCAGGATAATAATCCACTGCTGGCATGCAAAGAGTTGAAAGACCCCCCCCCCCAGAAAAAAAATTGAAAAAAAATAAAATAAAATGAAATAAATAAAAACAGTCTGATTGTAAACCAGTTCGGATTTTGATTTTATACAAACACACTGAGCAACACAGGTCCTGATCTAGATTCGAACAGTTTGTAAAGTTCATTCTAAGGATTTACAATAAAACAGTGACCAGGAAAATATATCACATACAGTAGAAACAAAAAGTAAAGTACCTAGTTATAGTCTACTTTCAGTCCGAATGACCGCTCAGCCGACTGTACATTTACTCCCCTGGTCATTGAGTCATTGGCCTACAACATTGAACACTGCTAACATATGGCGCAATCATGCAGCCGCAGTACCGGAGAGTGACCCCCACAGGTACCCATTTTAACCCCTAGGTGGAGAGGATGTGCGGGTGAGAGACACGGAAAAGCGTCTCTGAAATTTCCGTGTGGGACCGGGATTTGAACCCCGGACCTCCGGACTGATAGTCAAGTGCGTTACGACTAGACCCCGCTACAGTAGAACCTGATTAAGTGGTCATCACAATAGGTCTTATTATGGGTCTGTAAGGCAGGTGGTCGCTTAATACAGGTCAAAGGTAATGCAGAAAACTCTCATAGGAGCTTTCTGCATAACACTTTCCTTGCAGCAGCCATCTACTTTTTAAGACTCCTATGCTCAATAAATGAATGTCGCATAAGGCAGGTTCTACTGTATTCATATTCAGGGTCTTTAAGGCAGGATGAAATTCATGCAGAAGGCTACCATAAGAGCATTACGCTGTATTAACCCTTTCCTCTATTTTAGACCCAACCTCTTTGAATAAATCTACCGAAAAGAGAATTAACTAGGAAAAAGGAAACGTTTAGTATTGTGTAGTTTTGAAATCATTGTGATAAATAGAGCATTTGCTCCTATGGGAGTTAATGCTCTATTTATCACAATTGTTTTATAAAGTGACTTTTACAGAGGAGTAAAAAAGCGTATTTATTGAGGAGAGGGTTAAGCAGCCACCATGTGTATGCATAACATGGCCAAATTAGACCTAGATTTGGCATACTGAGCCTGTAATGCCTTTGCAAACAGAGCACTGACCCAGATCATACTGTTCCTAACAAATAGTGTATACCAAGATCAAATAGTTCCTTAAAGAGCCATTTGATGAGGTTCTACATTATTTAAGTACTGCTACTATATAAGCCTACATAACCATGTGCTATGATTTGTTGACTGTTTGGATTAAAATGAGAAATTTGCTGAGTACATCGGCATCTCATCTTTGACACTGATACTGTTGGTTTAACCCTTCGCTTGCTGAATTTTAAAATACAAAAGTTCTCCTTCTTTACCCATGTCCTGTTGTAATATTTACATATTTAAATATCTTTCCTTTCTAAAATGGCTACAATGTTCCAACTTCCATATTTCATTATTACTGTTTTGTCTATGAATATTGATTACGAATAAATATAGAAACAGGGAAACGGTTAAAAACAAACCAGCATTATCAGAGTGTCAATCTGTTTTAGGCTGCTGATGAGTTGCCAGGTTACTCAAATTCTTCTTCTTATATTGTTATTTGCTTTATATCTGATAAATCATGAAACTGCTCCTAGTGAACATACAGTTTTACCAACACTCCACTTTTTTATTAATATTGCATCAGGGTTTGTTTTTTTACCAATTTTCTTTTCAAAAAGGAAGTAAATTGTTTTGAAACCTCTTGTGCATAATGAAAATTGGATTGTCATGCTAAAATGTGAGATCAGAACTTTTCAAATGCTAAGTATGTGTGTCGTCTGCTCAACTATTGTCTGTAACATTTCCAAACCATTAAAAACAATTCCAGAGATTTTGCAGAAATAAGCAGTTTTGATCTCAGATCAGACCCCCCATTTTGTGGGAACTGATCTGGATCTAAACTGCTTCTGCAAATCATAAATGGCAGGATAATAATCCACTGCTGGCATGCACAGAGTTGAAAGACCCCCCCCCCCAAGAAAAAAAATTGAAAAAAAATAAAATAAAATGAAATAAATAAAAACAGTCTGATTGTAAACCAGTTCGGATTTTGATTTTATACAAACACACTGAGCAACACAGGTCCTGATCTAGATTCGAACAGTTTGTAAAGTTCATTCTAAGGATTTACAATAAAACAGTGACCAGGAAAATATATCACATACAGTAGAAACAAAAAGTAAAGTACCTAGTTATAGTCTACTTTCAGTCCGAATGACCGCTCAGCCGACTGTACATTTACTCCCCTGGTCATTGAGTCATTGGCCTACAACATTGAACACTGCTAACATATGGCGCAATCATGCAGCCGCAGTACCGGAGAGTGACCCCCACAGGTACCCATTTTAACCCCTAGGTGGAGAGGATGTGCGGGTGAGAGACACGGAAAAGCGTCTCTGAAATTTCCGTGTGGGACCGGGATTTGAACCCCGGACCTCCGGACTGATAGTCAAGTGCGTTACGACTAGACCCCGCTACAGTAGAACCTGATTAAGTGGTCATCACAATAGGTCTTATTATGGGTCTGTAAGGCAGGTGGTCGCTTAATACAGGTCAAAGGTAATGCAGAAAACTCTCATAGGAGCTTTCTGCATAACACTTTCCTTGCAGCAGCCATCTACTTTTTAAGACTCCTATGCTCAATAAATGAATGTCGCATAAGGCAGGTTCTACTGTATTCATATTCAGGGTCTTTAAGGCAGGATGAAATTCATGCAGAAGGCTACCATAAGAGCATTACGCTGTATTAACCCTTTCCTCTATTTTAGACCCAACCTCTTTGAATAAATCTACCGAAAAGAGAATTAACTAGGAAAAAGGAAACGTTTAGTATTGTGTAGTTTTGAAATCATTGTGATAAATAGAGCATTTGCTCCTATGGGAGTTAATGCTCTATTTATCACAATTGTTTTATAAAGTGACTTTTACAGAGGAATAGAAAAGCGTATTTATTGAGGAGAGGGTTAAGCAGCCACCATGTGTATGCATAACATGGCCAAATTAGACCTAGATTTGGCATACTGAGCCTGTAATGCCTTTGCAAACAGAGCACTGACCCAGATCATACTGTTCCTAACAAATAGTGTATACCAAGATCAAATAGTTCCTTAAAGAGCCATTTGATGAGGTTCTACATTATTTAAGTACTGCTACTATATAAGCCTACATAACCATGTGCTATGATTTGTTGACTGTTTGGATTAAAATGAGAAATTTGCTGAGTACATCGGCATCTCATCTTTGACACTGATACTGTTGGTTTAACCCTTCGCTTGCTGAATTTTAAAATACAAAAGTTCTCCTTCTTTACCCATGTCCTGTTGTAATATTTACATATTTCTTCACGATATACCAATATTTCTCTCTGCAATCACTGCTGTGGTGTGCACTAGTTTCATACATATAATTAACTTGTAAATTTAGAGCAGACTCTGCATGATGAGACAGTTCCCACAGGACAGTACAGTAGAACCATCAAACGAGATGTCTAAATATGGCTCTGTAAGGCAGGTGGTAGCTTAATGTAGGAAAAAAGTAATGCAGAGAGCTTTCTGTATTACATACATGTGTCCTGCATTTAAAAAACACCTGATATTGAAGACTTATATCCTCAATAAATGGATGGCAAATTAAAACAGGTTCTACTGTATGCTTAAAATGTCTAATTCCTAAGGCAGTTTTCTGTATACCTCTTATTCTTTACTCCATGAATATGTACGTAAGTTGTGGTGGCATCATGTATATTAATAAGATTATTTTTTATAATGTTTTATGAATTAACACATCAATTTTTTGTCAAAAAACAGAAACTATAGAATCATGTCTAACATATTTACTATTCCATAAGCGAATAGAGCCGACTCTGATCAGGTGGCTACTGTAGATGCCTTCTGATCTGGGTCTACTCTGTTTTCAAAGGTGTAGAAATGTGCATTTATGGTGTAACGGGTTAATTTGTTGCAAGCTACCATTGAAACAGTCTGAGTGATTACATATACTATATGTTATGTAAACAATACGGGCCCAGATCTGACACCACATAATGTGACATCTCATCAGGATCCAAACTATTTGCCTCTTTGACAATAATTTGCAAAGAAATGTTATTTTAGCTCACCAGAGCACAAAGGGCTCAGGGTGAGCTATTGTGATCATCCGTTGTCCGTCGGCGTGCGTCGTCCTTCGTTCGTCGTCCGTCGTCAACAATTTGAACCTTTAAAAATCTTCTCCTCTGAATCTACAGGGAGGGTTCTCATCTTTCATCTTTGGCACATAGTATCATCTTTAGGTCCTCTACAAAAGTTATATAAATTATGCCCCTGTTGTCAAAATTGGCCCCGCCCCAGGGGTGCCTTGTTTTCAATAGAAACATATAGTAAAACTTTGAAAATATTCTCCTCTTAAACCAGAAGGTTCTCAGCTTTCATATTTGGCACATAGCATCATGTTCAGGTCCTCTACAAAAGTAACATAAATTTTACCCCAGGCGTCAAAATTGCCCCACCCCAGGGTTGGGCAGTTTTAAATGGAAACAAATAGTGAAATCTTTGAAAATCTTCTTCTCTGAAACTTGAAGTCTCTCAGCTTTCATATTTGGCACAGAGCATCATATCCAGGTCCTCTACAAAAATTATATAAATTATGGACCTGGGGTCAAAATTGGTCCCGCCCCAGGGGTGGGCAGTATTCAGTAGAAAGAAATAGTGAAATTTTTGAAAATCTTCTTCTCTGAAACTTGAAGTCTCTCAGCTTTCATATTTAACACAGAGCATCATCATGTTCAGGTCCTCTAAAAAGTTATATAAATTATGACCCTGGGGTCAAAATTGGCCCCGCCCCAGGGTTGGGCAATTTTCAATAGAAACAAATAGTGAAATCTTTGAATATCATCTTATCTGAAACTGGAAGGTTCTCAGCTTTCATATTTTACACTTAACATCACGTTCAGGTCTTCTACAAAAGTTATATAAATTATGGCCCTGTGGGGAAAATTGGCCCGCCCCAGGGGCAGCCAGTTTTCAATAGAAACATATAGTTAAAATTTTGAAAATCTTCTCGTCTGAGACTGGAAGGTTCTCAGCTTTCATGTTTTACACATATCTTCATGTTCAGGTCGTCTACAAAAGTTATATAAATTGTGCCTCTTGGGTCAAAATTAGCCCCGCCCCAGGGCAAGCTAGTTTTCTATAGAAACATATAGTGAAAACTTTGAAAATCTTCTCCTCTGATTGTCTGGAGAGCGCTTCAGGGCCATTCTGGCCCTCTTGTTTAGAATTGAAATTGAAACAACTTACATTGTGACACACGGAGCATCCATCGGAAACACTAAAGATTCTCTTTATAAACTATTTATATTTACTCGTAATTATAATTTGCAAAATCCGTCATCTGCTGAAAATTCTTGTGGTTGCGTCTTGTATGTGGCTTTGCCTGCTTGACTTTACTACTTTTCCATGGACATTTTGCGAACGAAATGGCAACAATTTCTTATAATCACCAGTAGATGATTATACCATTTCGCCTTGAATATAGGTCTAACGTTGCACACGCTAACTCTCGGCCTATTTTACTAACATGACAGTTATAAATTGTTGTTGATATGTGTTTGAACTATATCACTTGCAAACAAACCATAAAGCTACTTCGTTTTCATTGCGTAACTGCTTTGTCGTCTTTATAATGTTCAGTTTGTATAATTCCATTTTTTGAATTATGAAACCGCATCCAGATTAGAGAAATGTGGTACTTTTTATCAGTCTTGTTTACACGAAATTAAAATATAAAAACACTTCCTATATTTAAAGACCCAGACCGCTAATATGTATACACAAATTCAAGAAACGTTTCGATCAATATTTGAGTAGTGTCAATCGTTCGGTCCCTTCATACGCAATTACAATGTCAGGAATAGTTATTTGAGCACATCTCTTGCAGATCATTGCAATGTGAGAATAGTATACTCATTAAAACGCAATTGTAGATCCCTTTAAATCCACCGGTCTAATGACCACGTAAACAACGTTTAATACAATGATTGGTCAGTAAGTGAAATATTATTCGGGAAATATTAAGCACCTTTAGCACTCTAAATAATTGATGTGTACCTGTAATACCCGCAAAGCCCAAAGAATCACTAGCTTTATACCTATATATAAACACGTAATGTAAGACATTTGAACATTTAGTCCGATGTTCAAGGATCCATGGTACCCTTAGCAAACAGCTTGGATCAAGATGAGACGCCACAAATTGTTTGACACATTGTTAGTATTGTTCAAACAAATGCAAGATAAATCAAGTTTAAAAACTGAAAAGTCGATATTTTCTACAAACTACAATTTACTCAGCCAAACGGATATTTTGTGAAGTGTCAGCCAAACTGAAATTGATATTTTCTTTATGTCGGTTTAATGTATGATAGTGGGGATTTGTGTGATAACCGCCGTGATAACCTTCATAAAAATCATTATGTTTGCGTCTAATCAGGTCCCAAACTAATTCACTTCATGGCCGTTTTCTTGAACAGAAATGGAAGATACATTACATTGCACATCGCAATAGACACCAACATGTATTCCCAAAATATGTTCATATGAGCAGGTTAAATCTTAACCACTATCCTAGTATGAATTGAAGAAACCTGTTCAAAACGTTTGTACCCAGACTGGACGTTTCATCAAGAGACTTGTTATATTACAATTATTGCTCAAATGTTTTACCAAATGTAAGTAAATACTGCAATATGTAGGAGTTTGAGCAGCTATCATTTTATAGTATCATGTTAATGTACACGCTGCTACGGTTTCATTACGCGTCTGTCAGGTTTATCACACATTGCAACTTATTACATCAACATCCAGGAGCTATTGCTGGGCGAAGATGACATTGCCTACTTATTTTGTGTAAATTTATTTTATGAAATTCTTTAAATTTTGTTGGACTTCTTGGAAGGTGACCTTGTATCTAATTCATGTAAGGACGTTAACAATAACATAGCTATTGTTGGGCTTCTTGGAAGATAACCTGATTTACTTTTTCGTTGAATAACCTTTATGTTGTTGAATAGTTAAAGAACAAACGCATGGTGTTAGACAAACCCTAAACGTTATTACTTATTCGAGGCTTACATTTCGGATCAAATATTGGATGAAGTTAAATGTCCTTTGTAAATAATTTTGATCCAGATGAGACGAAGTCGAATAATAGACCAATCATCTGACGATGGTGGTGGAGACATGTGTTTTGTTAATGCCTATTAATATGTAGTTTTGTTCTGATCCCACGGTATAGTATCCTTGGAGTGTGTGATTACTCATTTTACCCTTTCTTTGCTACAATATAAATGTGTCTCCGAAGATGATCATTTGTTTCAGCATTCATTATCAGTCAGTTGAGATCATGATGAGACGTCAAGGTATTTTTCACCATTTTATTGTGTGAAGTGAGTGCACTGGCATTTGCAAACATGTATACCCAGACCAGAGTCTACAATGTTTGCTATACAGAATCCTCCAGCACACTTAAGTATTTCGCAGTGGAGTTTATGTCGTGTTTCCTGCATAGGTCGTACATGTACTTTCAAGATTTGACGCGAACATGCAACATCAAAATGTTTTATCAATTTTATAACATCCTCAACCTACACCGACACCATCGTACATATAAGAATCATTAATTATCATTTTTATAAAATCTACAAAATATATCGTCATTATCACATATATAATAGTAATTAATTTGTAGCATGAATCTAAATTTCTAATTATTGCAATGAAGGCTGGAATCATAATTAGAGGATCTGTTTCTACTCCATTTACCTATATAAATCCAAGGTCTGCATGGGGATATACGTAGACTAACGATGGAGATCTAGGGTCTGCAAGGAGACATTGTTTGTTTGCGTTGATTAACGTCCATTTCTGCCAACTATGTGTTAACTGGGTGCCTAGAGAGAAGAGAGTGGATATAGAAAACCCGAGCGCGATGCCCTACTCTTATTATCGACAGTTTATCTTTTAGATGCTAGTATAAAACACTGATACATCGGACCTCGGTTTATAGTCTCATCCGAAGGACTCGGTCCGATGAGGAATTGTAAAAGGGACCCTTGGTATTGCAGCCCAGCGTGTTAACCAATCGACAACGTCTGCTGGGGACATCGTGGTCTGCAAGGGCGCATAGACTAACACTGTAAATCCAGGACTGTAAGGACTATATAGACACACAGTGAAGATCGAACCGTGTATGGGCAGCATAGACACACGATGCTGATCCAATAATGCATGGGGATGTAGAAACAGTGTAGTTCCATGTCTGTAAGGGACATAGACGCATGGTGTAGGTACATGAGGGATGTAGAAACACTGTGTAGATCTAAGTCTGTAAGGGAAAATAGTCTAATATCTGTAAGGGGACTGTAGACACACGGTGTAGATCCATATCTGTAACGGGACTGTAGACACATAGTGTAGATTCATATATGTAAGGGGACTGTAGACACACAGTGTAGATCCATATCTGTAAGGGGACTGTAGACACACATCCATATCTGTAAGGGGACTGTAGACACACAGTGTAGATCCATATCTGTAAGGGGACTGTAGACACACAGTGTAGATCCATATATTTAAGGGGACTGTAGACACACGGTGTAGATCCATATCTGTAAGGGGACTGTATACACACAGTTTTGATCCATATCTGTAAGGGGACTGTATACACACAGTTTAGATCCATATCTGTAAGGGGACTGTAGACACACTGTGTAGATCCATATCTGTAAGGGGACTGTATACACACTGTGTAGATCCATATCTGTAAGGGGACTGTAGACACACGATGTAGATCCATATCTGTAAGAGGACTGTAGACACACTGTGTAGATCCAAGTATGTAAGGGGACCGTATACACACGGTGTATATCAAAGTATGTAAGGGGGCTGTAGACACACCGTGTAGATCCAAGTATATAAGGAGGCTGTAGACACACGGTGTATATCCAAGAATGCAAGGGGAGTGTAGACACGGTGTAGATATAAGTATATAAGGGGTTGTAGAAACACGGTGTAGGTACAGGACTGTAAGAGGTCGTAGACATACGGTGTAGATCCAAGTATTTTATGGGCCATAGACACACGGTATAGATCGAAAACTGTAAGGATGCATATGTACACAGTGTAGATGAGTGTACACACACGGGGTAGAGCCAAGTATGTAAGAGGATGTAGAAACACGGTGTAGACCCATATATGTAAGGTGACATAGACATAGTGTAGGTACAGGTCTATCAGATGACATAGGCACACAGTGTAGAATCTGATCTGGAAGGGGTGGAACGATGTAGATCTTAGTCTGTAAGGGATAGAGAAACACAGTGTAGAGCCATGTCCCATACCTACAAATACGCCCATATCACAGCTAGTCTTTGTCCTAAAACTATAAAACTGGTACCAAATGGAAGATAAGATATTGTGCCTTTAGTTTCCAACTGTTAGTGTAATCTTTGAAAAAATATTCTCCTCTGAATCTGTAGGGCTCTCGGCTTTCATATTTGGCACATAACATCGTGTTCAGGTCCTCTACAAAAGTTAAACAAGACGAATACTGATGCAATGCATTGGATCGCCGCGAAATTTGTGTACAAGGAAGGTTTTTAATAAGGAACTGTTTTGTTAAGACAATTGAAATACAACATTTCATTAAAAACTTAACGAGATATGTAGCCTCTAGAGTGTAATGACGTAGTGACCTAGTTTCGAACCCGTCATGATCCATATTTGAACTTGACCAAGATTGCATGTGGACAAACATTCTGATAAAATTTCAGTAAGATCTGATAACATTTGTAGCCACTTGAGTGTGAACAAGATTTTTCTATGATTTGACCTAGTGACCTAGTTTATGACTACAGGCGATTCATATTCGAACTTGACCTAGATTTCATCAGGGTCAATACACAAACCAATTTACTTAAAGATCAAGTGCAAAATGTGGCCTCCAGAGTGTTTAGGATTTTGTAAGATTTGACCTAGTGACCTAGTTTTTGACCCGACATGACCAATATTCGAACTTGGCGTAGATTTCATGGAGACACATTCTGATAAAAATTCCAGTAAGATCCAATAAGATTTGTAGCTTCTAGAGCATTAACAAGATTTTTCTAAGATTTGACCTAGTGACCTTGTTTTTGAGCCCAGGTGACCCATATTCGAGATTGACCTAAATTTCATGCAGGGCAAAACACAAACCAATTTACTTAGAGATCAAGTGCAAAATGTGGTATCTCAACGGACAACAGACGAGGGACATCCAACGATCCTAAAAGCTCAGCATGAGCACGTCGTGCTCTGGTGAGCTAAAAAAAATGAGGATAAATGAATATCCTACTCCCCTTCTCTAAAAAGGTGATAATAAAGAGACAAGGCTATAAAAATATAGTCATTTATTATGAAACAAATAACTATGTAAACAAGAAAAAATACTATGGCATGCTGATAAAGAACTCTGTTGCAAACTGTAACAAGTAAATACCTGGTAAAACTATTATGACATATGCATTGTTGGAAGTATCACATGAAACTTGACACAAATATCTAGGGCGGTCATTGATTGGTTCAGAGGCATATTGACGATACCAAAACGTAAGAGGATAAATATTTTATCCCGTCACTACAGCCGCTAGTGACGTAATAAAGGGGTAGCGTAATAAACCTAAGTTTATATGTACAGTAGAGGTTTATTTGTAAAGTAGGTGTAGGAATTTCTTCTTACAACAGGAACTATTTTTAATTTTTCTACAAATTTGTTTTACCAAAAATAACGTATAAGTTGAAAGAAAAAACACTTAATATAGATAATTATCATTAACTATCCCAGTAAAAACCCAAACCGTCATTAAACAAAAATAGAAAGGAAAAAGAGAGAAAAATTTTTTTTCGTCAGCGGTGAGAATCGAACCAGGGCTGACTGCACGATAGGCGACCGTGGTAACCACTACGCTATCAGGCCAGACATACTTCAAGGGGAAATTTAAGATGTATATAAAGTTATCATGCTACTATATTGACGACTTTTATAAATAAAAAAAATAAAACGACTTTTTTAAATAAAAATAAATAAAACAATAAAACTTCATTAAAACATTTATCACTCTCATGATAATTTAATCAATAAACTCTTACAAGGTGATGGTCATAGACCTAAATATAGCCTGTTCAGTTCCATTAACGAGTGACGTTAGCCCTATCTTAAAATAGAAACCGAGACGACGGAATTCGATTTTGACCATGTAGAGCCTCCGGTAGAATAATAACCATGTCTGTTTGAATTAACATGATGTATGTATTACTTTTGTCGACATTTTTTGGACAATAAACAATGGTCATTAAACAAAACTGTAATATTTCAAAATCTCTGAAGGGCATAATTTAGAACGAGAGCACCGCAAACAGGTGCACGACTACAGTTTTGACCCGGCTTCAATTCTGCAACTTTGACCCGGCTTCATTTATGTTTACAAAACTGTTTTTGGCATTTAATGTCGATACTTCGACAAAAAAAGTGTCATAATTATTGTTATTATTGTACATTTGTTTGATAAATTTCTTTTTAAACATCGTATGAAGGTTTTTACATCACATATTTCACTACATCAATAATGCAGATAGAAACTATTCTCTGCCACGCTCTCATGTGCCAATTCATTTGGTTCATCTCACCGATGTACGCAGAATAGACTATGTAAAACTTGTCGCTACCCCTCCTACATGGGTAAATACTTTTGAACATTCCATTAGTGATCGCCGCATGATAAATTTTGCCCTTTGGGGTAAAATTGGCCCCGCCCAGGGCCAGCTAATTTTCCATTGGAATAAATAGCGAAAACTTCTCCTCTGATTGTCTGGTGAGCGCTTCAGGGCCATTCTGGGCCTCTTGTTTAAATTACCATATTTGCGCACCAATGAATATTAATGAGAACATTAAAAATAGAAAATAAACAATATAGAAATAACGTAAATAACTATTCACTTTTTATCCTACAAAATATCAGAAAACAACTTCAAATGCAGTTTAACAGGATGACAAAATCCTCAGAAAACAAAATAATAAATTTGAGGACCGCAAATTTAACTCTAAGTAACTTTTTAATTGTTTACTCTGTTCAAACATATTTTGTTAGTCGACACCTACCTGCAAACATCTTCTATATCACTGACATTTTTCTTTGCTAACTGTATCAAAAGCTACGGCCTTGTGCTTTCGTTTAAAGGCTATACTTAGGAATTACTTTATTTGCATATAAATACATGAATATTAATGAGATTAATTAAAGAATAGCAAAGAAATACAGAATTAACGTTAACCATTCAATGCTTATCCTGCCAATATTAGAAAACAACTTCCAGTGTAGTTTAAATTGATGACAAAATACTCAGAAATACTCAAACAATGATCTGTAAGTAACATTGTAACGGTAACATTGGTAACCCATCATTTCACAATTTTTTGAAATTTGACGTCTACCTGTAATACTCCGCTAGATTTTGAATGAATTATGATAGTACTAGTAAATATTACTTTTTTGATATAAACTAATTTGCATATTTATGAATATTTATGAAAACAGTAATAGATGTTGAAATTTTCGACAGACACCAGTCTTTCTCTTATAAAGCAAACAAAAATGCAAAATGGTTAGCTAAAGTTCATAATGATCACTGAATATCACCAAGATTGTTAGATAAATAAACTTGGGACAAATTATATAGCACTGATGGTGATATATCAGTTTCCTAGGCAACCATTCTAACGTCATTGTTCATATTACAGAGTGTTTAAATACCTGCAACCTACATATATATTGCGACCTACTTTGGCGATAATTATAAATGATATAAACATATACCGGTAGTTGATGTATGAATCTTAATGTTTGGTTTACTTTGTGCAAATTACCTTATTTGCATCCTCATGAATATTAATTAGTGATAAGAAAACAAAGAGAAACAATATTGAAAATAACATTTTTGGCAGTATGCCGAGCACAACATTACACCATTCAACGTCTGTAAGGATGCATAGACGAACGGCCTAGATCAATTATTTAAGGGATACAGTGGGTTAACGGTGTACATTAATGTCAGTAAGGGGGCATATATTAACCGTGTAGATCCATGACCGCAATGTAAGGCATAATCAATGGTACATATAAATATCTGTAAAGGATACATAGGATAACGTATATAAGGTTGGCATACACTAACATTGTAGATCAATGTCTGTTAGTTGTAAATATGATAATGGTGTACATCCATGTCTGTATGGGGTTACACAGTCACGTGGTGTAAACCCCGGACTTTACGCGCAGCTTAAACTAACGGTGTAAATCCTGATCTTTAAGAGTAACATAGTCTAACGGTGTAGACCCTGGTCTGTAAGGATGACATAGACTAACGGTATAGATACTGGTCTGTAAGAAGGACATATACTAACGGTGTAGATCCTGGTCTGGTAGGATGGCACAGCCTTAAGGTGTATACCTATCCTGGTCTGTAAGTGGTACTTAGATTGACAGTGTAGATCCTGGTATGTAATTTGGATATCCTAGACCTTGGTCTCCTTAAGGGACGTAGACTAACAATGTAAATCTAGGTCTGTAAGGGGATATAGACTAATGGTGAAGATCCGCAGTATGTTATACACATACCGTGTAGATACAAAGTCTGTAAGAAGAATATAGTCACGGTATAGATCAAGGTGCTGTGTTAAGGTTTCATAAACGGTGTAGATCTGTAAGGGGACATAGACACACGTTGTAGATTCTGGTCTGTACGGGGGCTTAGACTAATGGTGCAGATCCAACTTTGCAAGGGGATATAAACTGATTGTGTAGATCTACAAGGTCTACAAGGGGATATAGACTTATGGTGTAGATCCAGGGTCTGTAAAGGGAATTTAGACTAAAGGTGTAGTTTCAGGTCTGTAAGGGGACTTATGGACCTATGCTGTTCGGTCTGCTGTTTGTTCTGTATGTGGTGTTTCCTGCACCATATTTTTACTTTTACTTCGACTAACGGAGTAGATCCAGCATCTGTAAGGGATATTTAGACTGGCAGTGTAGATGCAGAACATGTAAGGAAGATTTAGACTGACAGTGTAGATCCAGAACATGTAAGGGAGATTTAGACTTGCAGTGTAGATCCAGAACATGCAAGGAAGATTTAGACTGACAGTGTACATCCAGAACATGTAAGGAAGATTTAGACTGACAGTGCACATCCATGTACATGTAAGAGGGCTTAGACTAAAGTTGTAGGCTCATTGCATAGACCCTATGGGAAAAGTACCGCTGACCCTGATGATGAAGGCATATTTTAATCGGTAAAGTATAGTAAAAATGTGTAGAAGGCGTATAAAATGCGAAGTTTCAATGCCAGCTGGATGAATTTCGAGTGAGCCACTAGTTCATTTGGACCTCGATATAGATGTGAAGAGGCATAAATTGGAACGATTCAATTCGTGTTTGGTTTACTATTATATCGAGTATTTGTAAAAGTAGGCATACTGACGACATTTAGCATTTAAGAGAATAAATTCAAAAGAAACTCATGACACACACATCGCTTCGATGCTTAATAACGACCAGTACAATATTCAAATAGCCGGTACAGAGCTCAAATATCACCGATACAGGTTTATGCACCGTGCTATAGATCTTCACTATATTGAAACGTTTGATTGATTCCTATAAATCTGGCGCTAATTACATTTTCCAGTTTAGATAAATAGATCTTCACTGACTGGATTTTCAGGTTTAATACTCAGACCGAGTAGCAAACAAGTAGGGCCTTGATGAGACACAGGATGACTTGACATCTCATCTCGATCCAATCTGTTTGAAAATGTCATTCAGGTCGGGATCCAAAGCTTTTGATACTATAGTTTGAAAATAAATAAAATAATATATTATTTTATTCAGAGCATTGTTAAAACGGTAACAGTAAATGAGGTGTCTTGACATAAGCAACCCTCTGAACGAGGTCTGCACTATTTGTTCTACATATTAGTGTTGGTGGCGGTGGTCTAGTGGTAACGCGCTTGACTATCAGTCCGGATGTCCGGGGTTCAAATTCCGGTCCCTCCCGGAAATTTCAGAGACGTTTTTCCGCGTATCCCACCCGCATATCCTCTCCACCCAGGGTTTAAAATGGGTACCTGAGAGGGCCACTCGCCGGTACTGCGGCTGCATGATTGCGCCATATGTTAGCAGTGCCCAATATTGTAGGCCAATGACTCAATGACCAGGGGAGTAAATGTACAGTCGGCTGAGCGGTCATTCGGACTGAAAGTAGACTTTAACTAGGTACTTTACTTTTGTATTTAACTGACTGATTATCAGATATTAACACAAAGAGCTAGAGTTACTTCTAAACACCTATTAACCCGTTCACTGTTTGCTTTGACAAAAACTGATCTGGGTCTACTCTGTTTGCTAATAAATAAAAACACGTTATTTCTATAAAGAGAAGTTTTAGCTTTGGTAAAAACTGTAAAATCAAATCTCAAGCAAACGGAGCAGACCCTGATCAGACAGCTTCTATAGGAGCCGTCTGATCTGGATCTACTCTTATTTTTAATGTGTAAAACACATTATTTACATAAAGAGAAGTTTTTACTTTGACAAAACTGTAGAATCAGATCTATATCGTATCAAAAGCAAACAGAGCAGATCCCTGATCAGACGGCTTCTATAGGAGCCGTCTGATCTGGGTCTACTCTGTTTGCTAATGCGTAAAAACAGGTTTATATGAGGGAAAGGGTTAAAAGTTTTTTAAAGATATTTTTATTGGTCATTTCACACAAAAACTGGCATTAGGTACTGCCTAGCACTTTATTTGCATATCTACCTGGATCAAGGTATAATTGCATAACTTTATCTCATATGGTCATTGACCCTGACTGGACACTGCAGGAACACTCCAGGGAATCAATCAGCACAGCTTGATACTGTGTATATAGGGGGGGGGGGGTCACTTATATAAGGAGCTTTGAAATGCCTTTAAATTGTTTGCAAACGTTTATCTGGTACACATGCGTCTCATTTACACTACTTGACACAAAACTTACATTTCAGAGCTGGAGTTGGTGGAAAAGTTCTGAAAGTTAAAGACCCATTGAAAATTAAAAACAGCAATGCAAAAAAAGGAATTGCAGACTTTGTTTTATTGAGTCATGAGCAGTTAGGAAAAACGCAAATGCTTAAGCGGTATACAATTTTCGGAACTTATAACATTGAAACATGTTTCGAAGCACAGGAACATATAATATAACGCCACTTAGAATGAAGTACCGAGCAACTTTTTTGTCCGCTACAAGCAGAAAGTCCACTCTGAAACTTAAAGCAGACGACATGTTTGAGACGAAACTTAATTGACATCAAATGAATTAACCCTTTCAAAATTCAGATGACCATTACAAACATGTCTCGTGCCGAAACGCCAATTTACCTCACCTGGTCAGCATCTCATCGGGATCATACAATAAGACCACAACGCTTGAAAGCGAAAAACGAAACTGTAACTTTAGAACAATAGCCACTTGACCTAGACGCTTGAATATTTTATGGTCCTACTACAAACAATGCATGTATGTGACTTTGAGTTAAAAACAGGAAAAGGCACACTTGAACTTCTTCACTTTATCACGACTTTTGAATATATTTTTTTTGTTAAACCAAATATGAAACAATTCCAATCTCATTAGGATGAAATACTTTGCAAAATCAATAAACGAAAAGTCTAATGACTGGAGCAGATATCAAACAGCATTTGAAAACAGTAGGTATTTCGTAAATCTGTAATTCTTTACTGCCTAACCCTTTCATCAATACCGACAAAATTCGGCACGTTTGTAAACAGAGCAGACAAATGTCCTTCAGGAGCCTTCTTTTCAGAGGCTGCTCTGTTTGCAAATGAAATTTTATACACCAGCCGATTATAGGTACAAAAGTCCGTTCCCCTTGCCCAGTACAGTGCTCCCTCTTTACAACGACACCCTTTGGGATACGAAGATTGTATGCGTTGTTCAGAGGGAGTTGTTATAGGGAGGGAAAATCAAACATAATTAGCTTGTTTGCAGGTCCCCAGATAAGGTGTATTTCGAGAATTAAAACCGTTGTGCCTCTATCAAACCCTATAATGTTGTGACCACTCTTTAGAATCGTCACAAAGTGACGATTCTAAAGAGTGATCACAATATAGGGTTCGATGGAGGCATAAAGAAAATACGATGGAAAAAGCTGTTTCTGGATCCTTGTTTTCGGAAACCGTGACATGCGTTGTTGTAAGGAGGGAATCGTTATTGAGAGGGCCGTTGTAGGGAGGGAGCACTGTATACCAATTCAGGTAATGGATATCCAGGAAGACGTCTAGTCTTGTATAAATATTCATAAAGGAAATGATAACGTAATGATAAATATGCAAGTGGTATGATTCTAATGGTATACCAGGTAACGATGTGTCTCATCAAGATATACACTGTAAAACTCTTTGGAATCATTCCGATCAAAACAAACACTCCGTTTATAATGCCTTTTTCTGTGTGTGGGAGGTGAACCACGACTAATTTCACAGATCTTAATTGGCTACACTTTCCAGTTTTTTCCTATAGATTTTCACTGTATTGAAATTGTATACGGTTGATTCCTATAGATAGATCTGCCGTTAACTGCATTTTCCAGTTTAATCCTATAAATTTTCACTGACTGGATTTTCTAGTTTAATACCGTGAGTAACAAACAAGTAGGACCTTGATGAGTCAAATAGTGACATGGCATCTAAACTCGAACCAATCATTTAGTTCGGGATCCAAAGTTGTTGATAGTATAGTTAAAATACAGCTAAAATAATATGTTATTTTTACTATTTCATTCAGAGCATTGTTAAAACGGTAACCGTAAATGTGTCACGAATACCCTCTCGTCGATACGTGTATGTTATCTGTTATTCGTGTTTGTAGATACACACTTGATGTTTCTTCAAATAAGCAACCGTCTGATCGAGGTCTGTACTGTTTGTTCTACATATTATTTCCTACATCAGGAAAAACAATTCTTGCGGAAGAACATAGTCCTCTTAAGTCGATTGTTCATTAAACACACCTGCTCAAGTAAGAAAATGGGGATTCTATGAGTAAACATATAAATCACAAGTACCAGACGCGTGATGATTTCATAAATAATACTGATACACATTTTCAAATACTTCAAATACATCATACTTTGACAGCAGAAAAAAAACTGAAAGTTTTATTCGTTTAGCATAATTCTATGTAGTAAACAAAAACTATTTTCTGTCAAAGTATGATTTCTTAACATAATCCAAAATGTTTGTTAGTAGTATTTATGAAATTGCCAAGCGTCTGACACCTGTGATACAAATGAGGCTTATTGATCCTTAATAGATTGTTAATAGTAATGTCTGGTTAAAATAGTATTCCCTGAAATTTTGGATTTTGAGAAACTGTTTAACGATTGTCATGGAGTTAGGAGCCTCCACTTTGAAGAACGTCACTGGATCTGTAATAGCTCCTTGTTGTTTACAATACAATACATCTCTAATGGGACGTCAACTGTTCTAACTATTTCCCTCGAATTTTGGTACCTTTGCAAACATACCAGACCGTACAGACGACGGCTCCTGTAGGAATCATCGAGCAGAGTATATCGTGTTAGCTTGTGGAATGACATCAACCTAATTGTAAAGAGTCATTCATGGGCAAAATGCCCTGTGCTCTCACATCATTATTCCTGAAGTGATTATTTCTTACATGAATATTCGTGAGAGAAACAAACTAAGTGGTCGCTTTAGAGCTTGTTTGCTGTAATCTATCACAGGAAACGAACATATACACAGCTTAACCCTTAAAGTGCTGGTGTATACGGTGTAGACCCAGATCAAACGACTTCTGGGGAATCTTTGATCAGGATACGCACTGTTTGTAATGAAAATAGTGCTAGATGTTGAAACACTTTGTGTTTGATAAATAGACAGAAAGGGAGGAGTCAGTATAATTTATTCATCATTTTAAGATTTATTATCCTGTTATGAAAATCGTTGTCTGGTCAAATTATTCTGTGCTGCATTTCATAACAGTAACCAGATTTAGTAAAACAAATGTATTTGTATAAACCAAAAATGAAGCATTAACCCACATACATGACGATTTCCCTCCAACGCGTTTTCACGCATTTGTAAGCAGAGTTGATCCAGATCAGACGGATTCTGCAGAGATCAGCGTCCGCTTTGTTTTTGAAATGTTTCTACAGTTAAGGAAAAGCCATAAATAACCACGAAGTCATGAGTACTGATATAAATATTCATGAAGGAACAGCAGACCCAGTACAGAATGTTTAAACGGGCGTACTAGATAAGTGTGCACTCCATTGTGCAAAAGGATAAGGCACTCGAGCACCAGTTCGCGTCCAGATTTAAGAGTTATATTCATGATTGTATTATGTGTCCAAAGCATCTGTAAGACAGGGGCGATAGTTATTGGTTTATGCTGCTAAAACGTTGGAAATGCCTAATGCGTGTTGTCGAAAATTGGTAAAACAATACATTATAAAAGTAAAGTACCTAGTTATAGTCTACTTTCAGTCCGAATGACCGCTCAGCCGACTGTACATTTACTCCCCTGGTCATTGAGTCATTGGCCTACAATATTGAGCACTGCTAACATATGGCGCGTGACCCTCACAGGTACCCATGGGACCGGGGTTTGAACCCCGGACCTCCTGACTGATAGTCAAGCGCGTTACCACTAGACCATCGCAACCGCTTGCACAGCTTTGCTTCAAAATGGCATGATTCACATTCTTTCAGAAACCAAGGGTAAGAAGTTAGGTAGCTGGATAAGGGTTTTGAAAGGATTGGTCTAAAGTTTACTTCCTTATACACTTCCTTATACAACTTAAGGCCACGGATGGTAGAGTAAACAGGAAAATATATTGACTATGTAGGTGCTGAAAACATCGTTTGCAAACAATGTCGTCTGCTTAAAGTTCTTCAGTGTCGACATAAGTGCTGTGAAACAGTATGGGTCCCGGTCAGACGACGCGTTACTCGGTGTCTCATCTGGATCCAAACGTTTATAGATATTGTCTCATTGTACCAAGCATTGTGAGTCTGTTTTACCTGTTAACGTAAAGAATTAACTATTTACGCCATGCATATTCATATAAAAAAATGTATGCATGTATAAATATTAACTTGCTTATGATTTGTAATGATATATATGAACTGAGTGGAAGCCCTGGTTAAAACTGTAGGATTAGATCTACATGTATATATGTCCATAAAGCAGATTCAGAATAGACAGCTTCTACAGGAGCATTCTGATCTAGGTCAAAATGTTTGATAAGGCGTCAACAGGCATGTCTATGAGGTACAATGTTCACTCCCATCCTGAAGAATTATGATGTCTGCGCTAAAATATGTAATCTGTTGTAGATATTACTTCCAACGTGGCAAAAATGTCAAATTTGTATTGTGTGCAATGTTGACTGTTATAAATGCATACAAGCTTTTTGGAAACAATATCCGAAATTCAAACAGCTTGAGTTCAATTTTACGTTTTTGATTTGACAGCATATGAGTCAATTCGTAATTCTGGATCCGAGATTATAAAGTTAAAGTCTGAGTTTATTCCCAAGTATCAGGATGGCCATATTTGCATTTTGCATATTCCGCTATGGGAAAAACAGTCTGTGTTAATATTCCATTCTAAAACGGCATCTAATTAATATATTGATAGTTTTTCTGCCATGAAAATGATATTAATTGTGCCCTTGCTTGTTATACCATGGGGTAAACGTTTAAAGAGTTATATGATAGGTATAAAGCGTCGTTTGCATTTATAATTTCTGCAACTATTGACATTACCAATACTCCTGTGTCTGTACATCATTATCAAAACATTTAATTAGTTTGTCATCATTTCTTACAAATATTTTAATGGAGAAAACTACTCAAACCATCACCAATGCCACTTTACAGCTATGTGTCCTATGTTAGCCATGTCAGTGGTGCGTCCTGTACGGGTTATGTGACCTATATGGGTATTGTGTCCTATTTGGTTATATGTCCTATATGGATT